>JAAEAF010005023.1:65699-100394 GCA_011037195.1 Triatoma infestans | reverse complement strand
CCCGCTAGAAACATACTTCTTTCACATAACGTAGACCATTTATTAAATTTATTAAAGTTTTTAAACGAAAGTTTTGCTGACTCGAGATCTTACGAGATCCTCAAAGATGAAATTCTACAAACCAGAATGCATGCTAGAGAGTCTCCCATTGACTTCGTCAATAGGATACAGGAGTTGCGAAACTTAGTTTATATTAGACTAAAACTAGACGGACTCACAGCAGACGCCCTGAAACAATTGATAACTCGAGTCGACAGGGAAATAATCTTCCACATATATAAATGCCTGCCCCCGACACTAAGCAACCACATTATGATTTTTGATCCTAGCACACTAGACGAAGTACGAAACATTATCTACAACAAATGTTCGTTCATTGTAGCTAACCTAAACTCCTCTCACAGTCCTAAAAGACCCAACCAACCATTTCGGAAACCGAACCAGTACAACCAATACCAACAGCCTTACAGACCGAATACCCAATACTCTTACAGACCGAATCCACAACACTTCGCACCACGCATCCCCATGGCTCAAGCCCCTAACTACCAGTACCAACCAATTGAATATAAACCCAGGCCTATAGAACAGACACCTCAAACTTCTCTTTACCGACAAAGACCGCAGCCACAACTGCAACAACCTCAACGATCAAATTTTGGACAATCTAACAATCCTAATAATCCAAACAATCCGGATCACCCCTTTAATCGACCCAGACTACCTCCTGGTTACTTCTCTCAAAACACGGTGTCTATGCGTACTGCAGGCAGACCCAGGTTCAAAGATTACATCTCTCCACACGAACTGACTCACTGCCAAAATGACGAGCCATCTGCAAATTATTCTGAACCAAAAAACACATATGACGACAGGCTTTCCCGCCTAGAAAACTCTCTCGAAAAAATGACGGAAAAGTTCGATCATTTTTTAGACGTTGGCCACGGGAGCCAAGAATGCCCTCCGAATTTAGCCTAAACCTCGTAAATAAATCACTACCCCACTTCGTAGACAAATCTGGCCTCAAATGGCTAATCGACACAGGCTCATCAGAAAATTATATCAACCCGAAAGTGGTTCCCGCTAACGCCCTATTAGTAAAAGATCCCTTCATAATCTCCACTCCCGCAGGTAAAAAACATGGAGAATCCCTAAACTTAACATCCTAGAAACCTTTAACGTAAACCTCCAAACCAAATTTCACCTATTCCCTTTCTCAGACAAATATGACATTTTATTAGGCCATAAAACCATGCAAGAGCTCGGCATGAGTATAGACCTAAACAACAACATCCTCTCCTATCCTCAAGGCACCATTCCCCTAAAATTCACCCTTAACCCCCCGGACAACGATCCAAATATAATAAAATTAGAACAGGGAGTTAACTTTATAGAACTTCCGGCAAAGAATCAAGAATTAAAGTACGGATTAATTAATGAAAATATAGAAATGAATGATAAGGTCACAATAAAAGAAGGCCTTTATAGCGTTAGGAATAATAAAATCTTGTGCGAAGTTGAATCCAAGGAAGTCATGGCCATTTGCCCTGAACCCATGGATGTCGACGAACCTCAGGAAATTAGTATAAGCATCCCGGACGTAGTAGTGACCAATTGTCCCGAAATGTCTGACGAACGTAGGTTAAGAGAAATAAAAAATGAAATTCCGAAACTAAGTAGAACTGAGCCTATGAACTCAGAGCAAAAAAATAAGAAGTTAAAATTATTAAAGAACTACCCTAAAATAATTAAAAGAGAACACGACCGACCAATCAGTACTGATTTACTAAAACACAGAATAACAACTACAGATGACAGACCAGTATACGCACGAAACTGCAGATATCCAGAAATTTATCGCAAGTACTTACAAGCAGAAATTGACAAACGACGTCAAAACAAAACCCTTCAATACCACGAATTTGTACGCATGCCCTTCGATCCCGGGGGACCTGCAACATTCCTACGCACGCCCTTTGATCCAGGGAGACCTTTAATATCAAAAGCCTAAGTCTGGATCATAATAAAAATCAAATTGGCATTCTCACGGAAAAATAAAACCGGAATACGGAAAAATATTGTAACAAAAAAGGAAAATAGGAAAACTAATTAATTAAATAAGGAACTAAAATAATAAAAATCCTAACCAAGGAAGATAGGAAAAATTATAAACCTCTCGAAGTAGAAAATATATCTTAAATAATTAAATAGAAAATATATATTAAATAATTAGATAATAAATTATAGAACACCGGAAACTACCCGTTCGCTGCATACGAACGGTACAAAGGTAGACACGATGGTATAAAAGAGTTAACTATGGAAAGTATAGAAGTAAAATACAATAAACCTTTATGATTAATTTAGGAGAAAAATATATATACATTTTAATTAAAGTTAAATTCAGTAACTAAAACCTGTCTGTACTTTAAAACCATTTTCAAAAAAAATATACAATTTATGCCAATCCTTTCCGTTTAACCACATGATAACTTGTTCATTTAAAACATTTTGTCCCAAATACCTTTTCCTAAAACCACTCATAATAGGACAAATACCTATTATAGGCAACATACTTTCGTCTTCATTTAAATCACACATTGAACAGGTATACACAATATCATTCATCCAGGGTTTATAATATAAAGTGAATAATTCGCATCTCACCTTATATCCTGTTTTAATTAAAGCCAGACTAAATTCCTCCTTAATATATACAACATTATGATTTAGTTTTATACAATAAATGATACTTCGCACCAGATGCCGAAGTAAATGGTTCGTTTCTAAAATCTTCTATACCTTTGTTAACTACACTAACCATCCGCTCATACCACCTATCTACTGTTCTAAATTCTCTATCTAGAACATAATCTAGGTATTCTGCCAAATTTAGCCATTCTTTAAACCATGGAGTACTCTTTGCTTTAATACCCTCCAAAGCTACAATATATGGAAGTCGGCCAGAATTGTAATTCAGTATTTTACACATATAATTTACATTGAGCTCTAATGCAGTAAAAGGAAGTTGAAAATGTCGAATACAATTTCAACGAATGTATTAATAATAACTACGGGACCTATCAATAAATTATAAATAAGAAAAAAAATAATTAGATAATTATAAATTAATAAGAAAAAGGAATTATAAATTAACAATTTAAATAAAAATTTAAACTAGTTCCGGGAATATGAACCCTAGTAAATAAATTAATTAAGTGGTACAAATCATATAAAAGGATAACTCCAAGAATCCTAAAACAATCGTAAAGGCAGGAAAAAAGAGAGAAACTCCATAAATAAGGAGAGTAACTAACTCTAAACCTCAACTATGTTATTAAATAAAATTATTAGATACGCAGTCAGTTAATATTTATCGTTAATATTTATAGTTAAAAGAAAATTCCAATAAATCATCAACGGATGTAGATAAGACTATAATTTATAAATATAAAACCTCAGCATAAGGAAAATTCCAATTAATCGGCACAGGATGTAGATAAGAATATAATCTATGGATACAAAACCTCATCATAAAAGAAATCTGTAGTTATAACCGCTGATTATGATGAATCTAGTCATCAGCACCGGATATGACTCATGAATCGGGAATTCTGCAGCTTAAGCTTAACAAAGCGCACTTTATAGATAAATACTATAATAAGAAGAATGATGCTAATAGTGTTTTATTAAATAAATCTAAAACAAGCAAAACGCTTCTATTCTATAACTTCCATAATATGGGAATTCGTAAACATAATCAAATATCACTTTTTCAAAAAGAAATGTACATAATAACTAAATATACAAGCTTACCTCCTATTCTAAATAAAATGAAAAACAAAATAAAATGAAATACGTATATACTTTCATTTTGAAGTACATAGTGCGCACTGCGCTCTCTCTCTCTCTCTCTCTCCATGGATATCATAATTCAAGTTCAGCGACTCCCCTCTCAGTCGACTATTGACATCTTCCTACTGTTATCGCTAATGTAATGTTTACCAACTAAATAAATACTATACTTTACTATACTATACTAGATACTGCTGACGTACAATTAGATAAGACCTTTAATATAAAAATAAATACTATACTATACGTTTATACATATCGCTGCCCGGGAATTCTACCCGTTACACTTGACCCAGTTTACGCCATAGACAGATACTATACTTTTATACACGTTACCGACATACAATTAATAGACATCGAACTAGATAAAATTTATCACATCATCAGCACTACTTATCAGCACAACCGGACGGCACAGATAAAGTCACTCTTTAAATATTATTATTACCTTCGTAATAAGCTAGACCATTTAACCCTTAACAAATCCAGACCTAAACGGGGACTTATTAACGGCTTAGGCAAAGCCATTTCCTGGCTAACCGGAAACATGGACAGTGACGACAAGGAACGATACGACAAAGTCATCAACACTATTGAACGAAACAGTTTTCACCTCCAAAATAACCTAAAAACCCAAATGGCAATAAACAAGCGAGTAATTGAAGAGTTCAATCACGATATACAAATTATACGAACTAACAATGACAAAATGACAACCTTCTTCTCCAACTCTATAATTAGCCAGGTTGAAATAAATCAGCAATTCAATTCGGTTCTCCTTAACCTGGTCCTTATCGCCAACCATATTGACGACATGGAAAACTCTCTGGATTTCTGTAAAGTAAACACCATACATTCTAGTACCTTCTCTCTCAAAGATCTCGAGTCACTACAAAAATCCCACAATATAACGTTCGTAACAGCAGACATCGAGGCACTTTGGCAATTAAGCAAGGTACACTGCTCAATCAAAACCTGGAATATCTACTACTTCATTAGCGTTCCCCTAAAAACCCCTTCCTTTGAGACGTACTTCCTCTTATCCTATCCAATAGAGAGAGACAACCACCTCCTGACAATTCATGTCCACCCACCTTTGATCCTGAAAATCCAAGATGAGTTATTTACAGCCATCTGTGAGGAAATCAACAGCGCTACGTACTGCCGCAACAAAACCAACATCCAAAACGGTATACACATCAAGTGCACCATTTATCAAATACATTCCTTTTGTGGACCACTTTTTAACTTTCAGGACCAATAGAATTGTAATAAGAAAGGACAACCATATTGACACTATATTCTTGACCAACACTAGCCTCATAAAATTAAACAAGGACGAAACTCTACTAGACAGCAAAGCCATACCCATATACAAGGATTCAAAAGGCATAGTGACAACTACACAAGTGTTCACTCACACCAACATAAACATATCTTTTGAAAATCTGCACAAAATCAACCTAAAGATGGAACCACTGGAGTTACTAGAGGAAACACCCAAGGACTCGGCACATCTCTACTATTTTATTATCATTCCAATACTGCTACTACTGTTGCCCCCGTTGTATGTTTACTATGTCTGTAGAAAGAAGACGAATCCGGGCGCAACAGAAGGAGACCAGCTACAACCTACACCACGACAGATCTACCCTGGACTTCCGTGCCAATTGTCGCAGGAGCTCCAAACTTAAGGAGGGAGGAGTTATGACGCATCTATAGGAAAAGTACCAATGCCGCGTCAGCAGCCGCCGACAGCATATAAATACTCCCACCGACCAGCAGGCAGGCAGTTCCAAGCTCACCACCGTACAGAACAGTTCTCAGTGTCTATAGTATTACTCAGTAGTAACCAGTGCCTTAGCTTATTGTAATTATTACTACATTGTATTTTTAAATAAATATCTTTTTAAAAGGAACTTCTGGGTTCATAAACTATAACTTCCATTTTACCATATTTTTTTATTTTAAGTTTCATTTGATCATTAATATAATGAATATATTTTTTAATTTTTTTTCAGACGTCTTGCCAAGTTTTTGAATGTAAATGATTATAAATCAAATTACATATCATTTTGGATGTTAGATGTACTCTGTTTGGCACTTCAAAGATGTCAACTAAGAGGTGTAACAGAGAAAAATCAAAAAGCCTTAATTTTATGGTTCACATATGTTTGGAAAAGTATTCAATGTAATTAAATCGTTTTTAATATTAATATTAAAATTTGAAATGAATAGTAATATTCCGCTGCTTATTTTTAGCGTTTTATCCTTTTATCCTTTTTGAGGGTTTATATGAATAAATAAATTTTATGTATTTACCATAGTAATGTTAATTAGTATGCGTTTTTTCATTTTTATTTTAAAAGACCCAACCTAATTTTATTTAACCTAATGATCGAATTTATATCCATCTAGAATCGTCGAAGCTTGTTTTTACCTTCGTAAGAAATGGCCTTTGTCCAGGAAAAGAAACAAAACCTATGGGAGAAAGAAAAGAAAATAATTAAGAAATTTTCTCAAAATGTTCAAGCCGCGGGCGAAGAACAAAAGATAACAGACCAGCAGATGTGGGGTAGAATTTTGATGGGTTCATTCTATTTTGCAGAAGGTGGTCAAAATTCCCATGGAATAAAAACTACTGCAAACTTTATGGGTTCCATTGGATGGAATGAAAGCTTACGATGTGTAGGAAGGATTGTTTTCATTTAAAACAAACGCTCCATTTCTAGTTAGATTGTTGTAGGGGATTATCACACTGCAACCTGAAAAATCTATTATGCCCCCCGGAGCCTTCTCAGTGCACTGCCGGCCTACAAGCAGTGTTCTCTAGCTGCAGACAACACTGCTCATTATCGGATAGTGAGTTGTAGAGGCTCCTAGGAAGAGAAAATCTAAGGGCAGCATGCTAGATTTGAACACGGAACCACGTTGCTAGTCCAATGCGCTACCACTGTAATCCCTTCCTTCTCCCTTGCCTTACGCCAATTAAATAGGTACGGAGACCCTAGTTTGTGTACTGTGTTTGTCTTGTCTGTAAAGGGTAGAGTGTATGTAGTTTATGTGTATTTGTACTGTTCTGACGAAGTGCAGGAGTGCTGAGCTGTGGTAACCCATGGAGTCACTACTCTTCAAGTAACTGCATGCAACATGTACCCTTGCGGGCTCCATTTCTAGTTAGTCACAAGCATTTTCTAGGCAAACGTGTGAACATTTGTCATTTTACCAAAGAAGGAGACTAAGAACAAAGCCAGATCGTGGGTTTTCTATCTTAGAAAAATTAGCTTAATCTTATTCTTAGTCAGTATTGTTAACCATAAAGGGTCGTTCAAAAGTTTCTATAACACAACATCGCCTCAGCTGAAGATATTAGAATATTTTTTCTGGTTTCTAATAACTTATTGGATCCAGTACTGTGCCCATACACCATCTTGTTCGAAGGTGGAATAAATAATTAAGGAAAAAAAGAAAAAAAGTATGTTATTGTGCCCAAAATCTCCGCAATCCTGATCGAAGATATAAAAAATAAAATCACACATCCACAGGAAAATGGGAGATGGAATCTATATGGGGTTCTCCCTTTCTCACTTGATAATGGCCCCAAGCGCCGCCGACTATGCTCCGAGGGAATAATTAAAACCTCTTATGCGAAATTTGTCAGTACATTGAGACTAAGAAAACAATTGACAGAATACCTTAACCTCAACACGTCTCAGTCGCCTTTTAACGTCACTCTGGTTGGTAAACGCTTATTCTAATTCCCGATCCTGCAGGAGAGATCTTCTTCTCTTTTCTTCCAAATAAGCTTGGTGCCCGTAATATAAACAATGGTTTTCTCCGAGAGTGTTTGAAGCCACCTTTGAATTATAAATTTTGAAGCCTTCTCGGTATCTTGAGAAATCTTGGAAAGCTAAAACTCTATGCATCCCTTGCAGTAAGCCGCAAGGGGTATTTGTTGCATGCAGTTACTTGGGGTGTAGCGACCCTACGAATTACCACAGCTCCAGTACTCCATGCACTTCGTCAGAACAGTATACTCTACTCTTTACAAATAAGGACAAACACAGTACACAAACTAGGGTCTCCGTCCTTAATTAATTGGCCTGCCCAAGGAAGAAGGACAGGATTAGCTTAGTGGTAGCGAGCTGGACATCTCAGAGGCCCTAGGCTCGAAGATTTGCGCATTCCTATGAGATTTCATTGCCTTTAGATTTTCTCTTCCTATGAGCCTGTACAGGCTCACTGTCCGGTGATAGGCAGTGTTATCTGTAGCTAGAGAACACTGCTCGGAGGCCGGCAGTGCACTGAGAAGGCTCCAGGGGCACAATAGATCTTTCAGGTTGCAGTGCAATAATCCCCTATGACACTCTATATCTTCCCTTGCAGTATAGTTGTTGTAAATCTTTTCCCCCAAAAAAGAATCAAGTCATTGAACAAAATTAATCGGATTATACGAAGGATTTGTGAGAAATTCAAACACTCTTGGATTTTCAAGATCATTAATTGTGCGTGGTTTGGCTTTCCTCTTCAAAAACAAAAAAATAGCCCTTCAACAATTAACCAAAATAGGTTATTTTCCAGTCAAAACGGAGCATGCGCACTTGAGTCGAATGAAATGGAATTCTCCGTATATTTAAGGAAACTAAATTCTCCTAATTAAACGACGAAAAGTTTTTTCGTGTTTCTCTTTGGATCGCAAAGTGAAAACTATTCATATCTTTGTAACTGGCATGGGTAGCACCCTCATATGTTTATCGACTATCAAAGCTGTATTAGTAACATAGAAAGGAAGCAGGTTCAGTAGAAAAAGATTGGAGGGATTTTTGCAGTATATTTGTTCCCTGTATCTGTGCAATATTGATTTAAACTATAAGATGATTCCCTCTTTATATGTTCACTAATAAGTTTGTATTATTAATTTCTTTTAAACAGTCACTACATCAACAAGATTTGAAATTTTTGATGATCTGGATATGATGTTAGTTAAAGCTGGGCAGTATATGGAAAAAATTGAAACAAATCTAATTCCTAGCCCGGGTTTTGTAAAATTTTTGGGCAACATAGACGTTTTGAATGCAGTGAGTAGTTTATTAAGTTTTTTTATATTTTCTCAAAATGCAGATTTTTTTTGTTAAACTTTTTCTTAACGTTGCAGTGAAGTTAAGAACATGTTAAATATTTTGAATTTGAATATTATTAGGAATACAAAATTTTGAGGGTGAAAAAATATTTTGGGGAAACGGTTTGTATGTGTGAGAGAGACAGAGAGAATAAGTGCAACAAAATAACTCAAATTCGAAAAAATTGCATGAAGCTCAAACTTGGTGCTCCCCTTAAAGTACAGCATGGTAGCCTGTCAACTGGATTGTGTAACTGAAAGGTTTTCATTATTTTCGCGATGTTTTTTCCGAAAATGGGTCCTGCTATTTTCTTTAATATTGCTTACTATAAACCTCAAGTAAGTTTTATTTTTGAAATCTTCCTTTAAGTAAAAAGTTTACAGGGATGTTTTTACATAAGCTACGATTTTTTGGCTTATCTGTAATAAATCTAATCTGTAATTATCATAACCTAAGGGTTCCCCAACAAAAATATTAAAATATAAACATTACAAAAATGTAATGAACAACTAAGATCATGAAGATCGGGGGGGGAAGGTGATTACGTCAAAACGATTGAGGAAAGAGTGGACCAGGTTCAAGATTTTCTTGAAAAATCTTGGACACAACCACAATGAGCATGTGATTGGAATGATGGAGAAATGAAGGAGATGGATTTAAAGTTGCAGGTTGTCTAAGGTTTTCATGGAAAAAGAGAAAACCATAAAAGTGGTATAAAAAAAAAAAAAAATGTTTCTGCCAATTTCACATATGCGAGCGAAACTTGGACTCCTGTCAAAGCATAAATCTGAGCAGAAAACAAGACCGGATTGCATGAAGTAATGTTACCAAAAGAGTCATCTTGGAAGTTAGACTAGCCGAAAAAATAATAGAAGAGTATTAACAGAGGAGAATTGGATTTATTTCCAGAAAGGCTCAAGAAACGATAGCAAGGTGTACATACTCGTATCAGACACGGAGTAGAAGATTTCGTTGAAGATCCAGGAAAAACATGGAACGAAGGCGTGAAAGGTAGTAGGCAGGAGATGGCTCAGGATCGAGAGCAATGGTTCCGCAATGAGAATAAGAAGGTTCACCTTCACACACTTTAAGTCTTAATTGGGGATTATCTTGAAGGAAAAAAAGGACATCTATTGTTTTATTTAAACGTGGAATAACTAACTGCATACATAATGTTCGTCTTTATTTAAAATATTTTTTAACAGATGAAATTATTCCTAGGGGAATGAGACGTTAGAGTTATCACTTAAATTATGTAACCTGAATTATTGAAGGCTTAATAGAAGGAATGCGGCCTTTTGTGCTAGAATATAGTCACATAAATATATGGCCACCAACTTATATATAGTATAAGTATACTAGAGTATATTTATATATATATATAGAGAGAGAGAGCATATATGTATCGGGCCAGGTGTTGGTGTAGTGGTTATGAGCATCCCCAGTTCGAGTCCGCGTATAACTGCTAAATTTTATAATCATTTAAAAAATGTTAATGGTAAAGTAGGTGCTTCCGCCCTCGTCCACGACATCTAATTGGTACTTGGATGTTAAGCCCACCTGAATATATGTACCTAGTATATTTGCTACGTCTCCCTTGCGTCTTCAGCGCCCAACCCCAGGGTGGAGGATTACCAAAAATAAAAACGAAGAACAAAGTACCAGTTTATCTTGGCATTTAACATCGAAATATACAGATATCATTCAGGCTTTATTACAGAAAATTTGTTGTAACTCTAAAGGGAATGGTGATAATTCTGAAAATTTCACTTTATGGCAGCACCTCTTTTTACAAAATTCATTTCTCCAAAGTCTTCAAAATGATTCATTACAATGTCGACAATTTTCAGTCATATTTGCTGGACATTTGTTTGACTTGCTAATTCGTTCTTCTTAATGTTGAAGGCATTATTACTTAAACTAAATTTAAAACAGGTTGTTTTTTTTTCTTTAATTTAAGGCGCGTCAACATCTATGGTCATTGGCGCCCGGAGCCTTCTCAGTGCAGTGGCCTCCGGAGTGTTCTCTCGTTACAGACAACACTGTCCAACACCGGACAGTGAGCTGTAGAGGCACCTAGGAAGAAAAATCTAAGGGTAGCACAGCTGGGCTCGAACCCGGGTCCTCCGCGTGGGAGTCCAGTACCTAACCACTTAGCTATTTCCTTCCCTCCTAGGTTCTTGTTATTAAAATGATTGGGTTGATATAAATACACAAAGCAAAAACTCTTAATCTTTAACCACCTTAATCAAAGTGATTATAATAAACAATTTTTTACCTGTATGTGTTACACTTTGAAAAATAATTTGTGTTAAAATAATTGTTTGGCATAGCCGCCCCCCCCCCCCACATTCTCCAGAAAATTTTGTGTCAAATGGTGCAAACAACCAGGATTCGCCAACAATAATGTATTTCACAAAATTTTGCATTTTTCTTATATATATACAGAGTAGGATATTTTTGTTGATATTTTTTGAGTAGTTTTTTTTTGCTTCAAATATTTATTATAAAAAAGTATGTTGTTAAATCCTAATATAAGAAAAAATGACTTTCAGAGTGAATTATTACACCTAACAGCCATTTATTGCAAGAATAAAAATAAATCAATAAATTACGTAGAAACCGATGAAAGTGATAAAGCTGAAACTAACGAAACTTCCACCGGTATTACAGTTGTAGGATCACAAATTTCTGAAAATTCTGAACCAATATTTCTGGAAGAGAATGAAATATTAGAAAGTATACCAAACGTTCTTAATGATTTAATCGTATTGGCAGACCAACTTTATTATATGTAAGAATTTCTTTAATTATGACATCTTTGAAATAATAATAAATATGTATTTATATATTATTTTTTATATTTTCTGTTGAAATCTAAATAAAAAATATGTTTCATTTTATCATAGTTTTGCAGAAAACAGCACTTTTAAACTGCTAGCCTCACTTGTTCGACATCCTAGAAGCATAGAATATTGGCCAATAACAAGGCGATTAAAAAAGCCAAAAAAAGTTAAAAGCCTACCTTGTCATTTAATGAATGCAACTGGTAATTTGCTTTTCTTTTTGTTCTAATTTTGAAATACAAGTTTTAAATTTGCTAGAGTACAAGCAAAAAATGTGTAGTCAAATGCTCACACGAATTTCTCTTACTCCTTTAATACAATTACTATAGAAAATGCCCGATTTTATTTAAAATAAAATTTTATATATTTGTCCTAACATAAATATATAGGCGGTCCATTAGAGCGCTCTAGAAACACTGAACCAAACTACATATACAGGGTAGGGAATAGCTAAGTGGTTAGCGTACTGGACTCCCACGCGGGAGACCAGGGTTCGAGTCCAGCTGTGCTAACCTTAGATTTTTTCTTCCTAAGAGCCTCTACAGCTCACTGTCCGGTGATGGACACTGTTGTCTGTAACGAGAGAATATTGCCCGGAGAAGGCTCCGGGCGCCAATGACCATGGATGTTAACGCGCCTTAAATTAAATTAAATAAAAAAAACTACATATAAAATATGAAATTAACGACAAATTCCAAACAACTATCAAAACTATTTGGGGGGAGGGGGGAATGTTTCAAACAAATGTGATCCGTTTCTAACTATCCAGTAAGTATTCCAAGTTTAAGGAAAATCCTTGTAACCGTTTTTGTAAAAATTTCAAAAAAAAATCTACCTATTATTTAAAATTGCAATTTCGGTTAACCTATTTTCTTTCCAAATTCGGAATTCTATCAATGCTTATAAATTATATTTATACTGTAAATTAATATTATCATTCAACCTCGATAGGAGATATCGGAACCAGGAAATTATCCGATAGCCATACAGCCATTAGAACACTCAAAAAACTCAAATGACTTGGGCAGGAAGAACAGAAGTACCCTTTTTTTGGGTGCCAAAGCTTATGGCATTGAAGGGAATACGATGGCCGACTCTGCTATGAGTTATAGTAGGAAAAGATGAATGTTTTGATTTAAATTGAACGCTATTTTCTATGGAATTTGCATTGATCGCTTTTGATCCTCTCCCTTATGGACCAGGGTGTGATGATTTTGAGCTTGAATTGAAGCTCTCTATCATAGGGTTTCTTGGTATAAAATATGATGTTAAGACCTTGTTATGTGAGCTGTTGAGAATAAGAGGATGAGAAAGTTGGTACTGATAAAGGAATTTTTTTATTTTTTATTTATTTATTAATGCTTACAAAATTATAAACTTGTGGCAGAGAGTTGGCATTATATAAATTTATAACTAATACAAAACTAGATAAGGAAATTAAATAACTTTGAAATGAAAGTATAAATCCAAATAAATTAAAGTAATGGAAATAATTACAAATTAAACAAAAAGATAGACAAAATATTTAAAATATACAAAAAAAAATTATTAGCAAACTTGATAGTGATTGCTCTGAAATATAAAGAAATCTGATAATTAGTAATAATGGTAAGAAAAATAAATTAAAAAAAAAATATCGTTTTGGGAGTACGGTCCACTGTTTAATGACAACTGATTTCAATTATTTCTAGTTAACCTGAAATTAGTAAATTTACTTCTAACATAAATGTGTCTTTGTTTAAGTCCAAAAAAAAGAAAATGAAATTTCTCAAAATAACTAAAAATTTATTACTCCTTTAATTTTCTTAATCTCAGACTTTTAACACAAAACAGATAGATAGAATTCAACTTATTTATATCCTCCACAATTAACAGATCTTCGAGAAGACCAGAGTTAGAACTATTTGACAGAATATATTGAGATAAAAATTTCCTTCTTTCTTCTGTTAGTGAAGGACACACAAATAGCATATGTTGCAAACTGTCTCTATCATTTCCGCACAATTTACATTGCATATCTGTTGCGAATGTGGACCGCTCCCAGCCAATTTTTATTGAAAAATATTTCATGCTGGCCAGTCTAAACTGGCACTCCCAGCTTATCAATAGCACAATTAATATTCAGATACTTCTCTCCAAAATTTAGAGAACTAATTCTCCTGTACCAGATATTGTTTGAGGAGTTCAAAACAAACACTATATCACAGGATATTAAATGGTTTCGATAAGTTTTAATTAAAGAACCCTTATAAAGTGAAATATCAACATTATTTGAATATGATAGTAGATAGTCGTAACCGATTGTATATAAAAATAAACGCAATTCTGAGTACCAATTATATGGCAACTCATAACGCATATCTAATTCCGCTAGCCTCGAAAGACACAACCTTGGTAATCTACTTTCTTCCATATTCAACAACAGAACCACCAACCTATCATTCTTTTAAAAATTTGAAATTTTATTTGTATCCTCCCACATTCCTCCTAACAAATGTACGGAGTATTAAGAAGGAGTCTCAAAATGCTTTTGAAAAATTTCAACTGTCCCCGTTCAATAATGTCACCATATGGAGCACCCCCACACTTCAGCAGCAAATAATGGCACACTTACCGCTAAGGAATCACATAGCTGACACTTACTAGGCCAAGATTCCTTAAAATACTTCCTTAAAACCTTAAAATAGACCTTATACTCCTAACAACAGAATCCGCCGCATAGAACTTGGACAAGAAGTATTCAGCCGTTTGACGAAATTCTGCAGAACTTACGAATTGAACTCCAAGATAAATTGATTAATTTTTAACTTCTATTTTAATATTAGAATACCAAAAATCATTAAATTTGCGTAAACGCCCTCCTCTGTGAAATGGTACAATAAGAGTTTTTGAGGTATTGACCTTCAATGAGTTAAGAGCCAATACTTTTCCAGGGTGTTAAGATTCAGTTGGGCTTCTCGCTCCGAGGAGGCTAATACCACAACGTCATCTGCATAAAGAATCATTAATAGGTCATTCGCACTTTAATATTTAAACCCCTCGCACCGCTGAAATATAAAGGGAGAAAAAGATTAAAGGAACATCTTAAAGTGAAGGATTAAAGGTACATCTTAAACAATTTGAATTTGAGCCGAGATTTGAATGTATTTTAAGAAGATGATTTTCGATTGGCTATTTAAATAAAGTAATATTGGCATTATCATGGAAAATGAGTTTAGCTCCATAATTGGAAGCATTGACGGCTTTTCGAAAAAAAAATTTCTGAAGTGACTTCTACCTATGAAGGGGAATGGAATACATACATACATACATCTTCGGCGCTACAGCCCGGGACGGGCCTTGGCTCCAGCAACAACTTTCCCCACTCTTCTTTGTCCATGGCCGCCAACCACCATCTAGGAACTCCCAACTTGGAAGCATCCTTGCCAGTCTGATCCAACCACCTCGATTTCGATCGACCAACTCTTCTTTTCCCTACCGGGGTGTAATCCTTTATTCTCTTCGGCATTCTATCTTCGCTCATCCTCTGTACATGTCCCAGCCATCGAAGTCTGCTAATCCGGACCGCCTTTACAACATTTATATGTTTGTACTTTTCGTATAGCTCCTGGTTATACCTTTTCCTCCAAATTCCATCCACTTGCACCAGCCCATAGATCCGCCTTAAAATTTTTCTTTCGAATATAGCCAATTTCTGTTCATCTGCTGTTTTAGCGTCCAACATTCCGAACCATACATTAATATCGTCCTTATCAAAGTCTTGAAGTCTTGTAGAGCAAGGCTTTTGTCTCTTGCGAGATCAATCTGGACTTAAGGTGACTGTTTAACCCATAATAGCTTCTACTAGCAGACGCTATTCTCTTCTCTCTGTCTTTTGTGCAGTTATTTTCGACGTCCACATATGTACCGAGGTGCACGAAGCCTTCAACCTTCTCAAATTTGTAATTATCAATGTGGAGATGTGTGCTATTATTATTTTTGCGTACCGCCATAAATTTAGTTTTATGCTCATTTATCGTCAATCTCATTTTTCGCATATGCTTCTAACGCCTTAAAAGCGTGTTTAAGCCCCGCTTTTGATATACTAATAAAATCGACGTCATCTGCATAAGCTAAAAGCTGTACCTCTGTGTTAAATATATGATTTTGCTTTTGCAATTTTGAGTCACGGATCGTTTCTCTAGATCAATATTAAACAATAGGCACGCCAAAGCATCTCCTTCTTTCAGTCCATTCATTGTTTGAAGAGTGTCCGACAGACGGGATTGCACCCTTATCTGACATTTAGAGTTGGTCAATGCGACTTTAACAATTTCTATCAATTTCTGTGGTATATTGAGTTATTGCATAGCCTTGTACAGCACTTTTCTATTACTTTTGTCATATGCAGCCTGGAAATCAATACAGGTGATATGTGTTGACTCCATGTTCTTTCGTTTTCTCCAGTATTTGTCTTAAGGTAAATATTTGGTCAGTGGTAGATCTTCCTTTTGTGGAGCCACACTGATAATCGTCTATACCACTTTCGACATATGGCAACATTCTTCTAAAAATGATGTTCGAAAATACCTTATAAGCTGCCTCTACAGTTACCACAGACTAAAGGGTCACCTTTTTTATGTATTAAACATATCACAGCCTTACTCCATTCATCCGGCATCCTGTTCTACATCCGTATTGTTTCCATGAGGTGTATGAGTTCCTTAATAAATTCCGGACCAGCGCTTTTATATAGTTCGCCACGTAGGCCATCTGAGCCAGCTGCCTCATTATTTTTTAGCTTTTCCAGAGCATCAGCCACTTCATCGTAAGATGGTAGCAGGTCCTCTCTATCATCTTCCAGCAATTGGAATTCCTCTCCTCCTTCATATGTAATTTCCTCATGGTTCCCCAGGAGGTCACCAAAATGTTCCATCCATCTCTTCAAGACACCCTGGACATTGCTAATTAATTCTCCATCTTTATCTCTACAGGAGGTTGTTCTTGGCTTAAATTCCCTTCTTGTATCATTCACTTTTTTATACATATGTCTACTTAACTTTTTACTTTTAACTTCTTCTATTTGTTCCAATTGCCATTTCATAAAGAGTCACTTGTTCTGTCTATGAACTTTCTTTTCAAGTCTCCTAGCCTTTTTGTATTCTTCCTGGGATGCTCTGGTGCGTTTTCTCTGGATCATCTTCATATACATTTCGTTCTTGCTTCTCGTTACATCCTCACACTCTCCATCAAACCACTCATTCTTTATGTTCACCCGTTTCTTTCCCAGAACATTCTCTGCCACGGCCATCATAGCAGTTTTAATATTAGTCCATCCTTTTTCTATATCCACACCTTGCTCATCTTTCTTTCTCACGATCTCTCGTACCTTTTCATCCATTCTCAACTCGAACCTCCGCTGCATCTCCACATCTTTCAACAGTCCTGTATTATAGCTGTCGGTTTTAATTCCTCTTTCGTTCCTAACATTGGATATTCTGGCTCTCAGGCGGCTTAGCAGAAGGAAGGGTCGCTGTCCACATTCGCACTTCTATACACTTTAGTATCCAGCAGATCTGATTTGGGCCTCCCATCAATTAGGAAATGATCTATTTGATTTACTGTAGCCCCGTCGGGGGATGTCCACGTACCTGTATGTATATTTTTGTGGTTAAAAAACGTCCCTCCTATTATTAAATTATGGCAGATCGCAAAATTCAATAGTCTGAAACCATTATCAGTATGTTCCTGATGAAGGCCATATTTACCGATATTATTGCAGGTGTCCTTACCCACCTTTGCATTCATATCACCTAGGATTATTTTAATATCATGGCTGGGACAGTCAGAGAATGCCGTTTCCAACAAATCATAAAAATCATCCTTCACATTCTCGCCTTGTCGTCAGTTGGACTATGAACATTTATTATTGAATAATTGAAAAACGTATCTCTGATTCGTATTTTACATAACCCTGGTGTATATGGTCGAAAGTCTATATTTGTTTTCAGTTTCTTACCCACAAGAAACCCCTTCCAAGCGTATGGTCTCGATCGTTACAGCTATAGCACATTGTAAACTCTTTCCCATTCATCATTCCTTTACCGGTCCATTGAATTTCTTGGACTGACAAGATATCTAATTTATATTTAAGAGCCTCCGCTGTTAATATATTCATGGCTCCAGGTCTATACATGGAACTTACATTCCAAGTCGCGATTTTCAAATCGTTTCGCCTTTTCCAAGTTCCAGGTTGTTTGCCATTAATTCATCCAACTTTTCCTGTTTTTGCCGGTTTCGTAACATCGAGTTTTTCTGGGGCGGGCCGTTAACCCTACGCCCAACCTTCAACCTGGAGGACCCCAGAGATTTGATTTTGGAGTACCTGTTTCGTAGGAGAGCTGTTCTGCATGATGATGAGCCTCCCTTACCCATTCGCAGTAGGTCTCCTAACTCGACCTTGGGCGCCGCCGTTAGCGGGTATGAAGATCTTCCGCCGCCGCCCTATGGTGCACCCTGCAGCCGGTACACCCCAACTTAGCAGGCCGGGATGGGGAATGGAATACTTGGTTGATATCCATATTTTCCCAGTACTATCAGATCATTTTAGGAACTCATTGGTAAGTCTTTTCTCCATAAGCTTTAAAAAGCTTGACCAATGATCTAGAGAATAGTCTGGAAATATCCAAACTCAGTTCAATTGTTTGAATCTCACATAAGATACATGTCACTCTTTTTTTTTTGTCCATCAACTGGAATCGTAGATAATTTAGTTTAAGTTAAAAAAGAATCAGCTCTGTTCGAGTCCAATCAACAACTGTCATGCTGAGTGACTTGTACTTTTTTTTTTTTTACTATGATATTTCTCATCAATACAAGTCTAAATTTAAACTATATATTTTATTAAATCGGCAAAATTTTTTTTAATGAAATTATATTCTTTACAGAATGTGATTATATTGATTCTCATTTAAACGGACTGGATGAAATAAAACAAGAAATGATTAAACTTCTTGAAGATTTAAATGACGAATTGAAACCAGACTCTTCAGATATTGTTGTTAAAGAAGGAGCTGATGATTTGACAGCAGAAATACCTAATACTGAAGAAGTTGATACAGAAAAGCAAGAATATATGGAGAGATTGCAACAGCTACCGGATTTTGGTACAGATCGTTCAGTTTTTGATCCAGATCCGGAAAGAGTATGTGATCATGTGGAGTGGAATCAAAGTATACTGCCATTGCACCAAGGAGTTCCTATGGGGTTCGAAAAATCTTTATTTTTTTTTTTTCTTTTTATAGTAATATAAAAAGAAATGTTGATGTGAAACAATCACAGGACTTTCACTTACTGCTGAATACATTGTGTAATGTATTTGGTAGATATTGGAAGTATGTGTGAATAATGGACGTGAGAAGGAAAGAGAATGAGTTATAAGATGAAATGAACTCACAAACTGCAAGGATTTTACAAATAGATAGAAATTAGGTAGCGAGAGATATAGACTGAGTGATGGAGAAAGGTAATAGAAGGTTGCTGACTGTTAACTGGTCGTAAACTGTTATAAAAACTGTTCCCTTGTAGGGCTAGCTTGGCTGTATATATACAGAGTCTTCCACTTTAGTCTGGCCTAAGTAGCAACTAGATTGTCAATTTTGTATTTCTCTCTGCACTCTGGATCCTATTACATGTGCAGCGCGAGCGTTATTGAAAAGGCGCGTGTGTGTTTGGGTATGTATATATATTTTTCAGAGAGATATGTTTAAGAAACAATGAATAAGCACGACTGGTTTGACTATAATTGAATTATTGAATAATGTGAATAACAATTACAAGTTAATTTATTGTAATAAATGTAATAAGCTTATAAATACACAAAAAATCTCGCACTTTAATATTCTTGTATAGTTAGATTGATTTTTAAACACAAATGTTAAAAACTTGAACACTTCTTGGCGCTGACGTTCTGATATGACTGTTGTAAGACGACTGGGCTCGTTGAACTGCTGTAATAGACTGTTGGAACAATACTGGTATGTCCGGAGGGGGTTTCAGAAAGGTAACTAACGGTTTCTTTTTACCTGTCCTTTGTCTTGAATACCATTGGACTTCAGTCCCTTCACTCTACTATACTTAAAATCTCTTTAAAAATCATAATACTTAACATTTTTTCTAATCTAAAGCAATAAATTTTTCAAAATAATTTCATTTTTTTTTCGTTTGCTTCTTCCATTACAATCGCACTTGAAGCAAATTTCCAAAAATTGGTTTTTCACTGGAAATACATTGTTTCAATACCCCCCCCCCTTAAATATGGCATGAAACACTTACAAAACTTTCTCTTACTCGTCTTAATAAAAGTTATTATAAAATTTGGCAAATTTTATTTAAACCTTAAATTTTCTCAGCTATTCTTAGATAGCATTGTTTAAAAAAAAAAAAAAAAACCTTGTTTTAATAAACCCAAAAAATTTTCTTTTTATTGCAATATAGGCCTAGTTTTTAAATGTTTAATTTTCTTCAATATTGGAATTTCTAATTTATACTACAGTTTTTTTTACTATGATATGTTCGGTAAATCGTTCCCTGATTTTTCTGCCTGTCTGTCCCACGTAAATGTTGTCACAGTCCGGGCATTTCAACTCGTAAACCCCACTGCAAAAAAACAATTAAGTATGCGTGCGTACATGGAGAGTGGGTGTATGTGAATGTTGTGTAAAGAGATGGAAAGCCGAGTGGAATGCATAATTTTTTTTTTTTTGCGCTAGGGTTTACGAGTTAAAAGGCCCGGATTGTGACAACATTTACGTGGGACAGGCAGGCAGAAAAATCAGGAACGATTTGCCGAACATATCAGATCATACAACTACAACAAAGTTGACTCAAATTATGCCAATCACCTAAACAGTAACAAACACAAACCCGATGACATCACACCACGATGAAGCTAATACATTCTGGCCACAAAGGACGACGACTTGACATAATAGAACAACTCGAAATATATAAACACAAGACTCAAAACTTAATAAATGAACAGACAAAATTTGCCAGCAAACCATTATTCAAAACACTCTTCCCACAATAACAAAAACGCAATTACCAGCACAAGTAGTATACATGGACCAAATAGTTCTTACATAGATTTTACTTTTAGTTTAGTTTAAAAAAAAAAAAAATTAAGCAGCGTGCGTACATGGAGAGTGAGTGTATGTGAATGTTGTGTAAAGAGGTGCAAGGCGGAGTGGAATGCATAGTTATAAATATGCATATGTATATGTGGTATATGTACATGTGTCATATATAATACATATATAAATATGGTATATAGCATGATATGTATATACAATATATGATGTGTATGTGTATATACAATATATCCATGGTAGGTATATATGTGGTATATATGTGTACGTATGTATGGTATATGTTTAGTATATGTAGATACTGTAATATATATAGTATAATATATATATATATATTACATAGTTATAAATATTATAAAATATGCTTAGTATGCTTATGTGTATTTCATTTTTATTATTTTAATCGCTTAGTTTTAAAATGGTGTTAGCTTAAAATCGTTATTTAATTTAATTTTAAAGTTATTCTGATTATTTAATTGTTTCCCCCGTGTTGTTTCCATTTTAAGGAATATTTGCCCCTTTAACAACCCAAACACGTGTTCCTTTCCCACCCAGCTACCATGACCATAGGTCCCATTAACCTAGTTAAAGAGTTTAGTTTTAAAATACAATTAAAAAAACCAGTCAGTTTATAAACTGAATTTGCTCTGTGCAAGTTGTGTTATCACACTGTCTGACAAACGCATCCTGAAGATGGGCGAACACCTGAAACCGATCGATGACCACAAAATGAAGCAGGCTACCACGGAAAATGTCTCTGATGCTTTCCAGCTCTGCGGAACCAACCACCACAACACTTGAATTAATTTTTTTTTTTCAAAAAAATATTTCAAATAAAAAAATGATATAGTTGAAACAAATAATCTAAATTCTTCTCTATATCTATATTATTGTTGCGCCGTCTTGCCAGATTGTGTCTGTATTGGTAGCTTCCGCGCGCAACCACGTCGTCCGGCCAGACATGTTTCTCCCACCAATTCTCAGGCGCGCTCGCGCCTTCTCTCGCGTCTTCGGATGCTGGTTTCCCCTCCACAGCCACCCCCTTTTTCCTGGCTATTCATCCCATTTCTTCACTTGTGGTTTGGCTCGCTTCACATGCGTATATGTGTATTTGTTATCATTTACTGCTTCATCACCAAATTTCACCGCCACCACGAGTGTATTGCGTTTACAACACCGGTCTTTCATCTCTGCCTCCAACCAGCTTCCGAGAGGTCTTATTCGCATCAACGAACGCACGCTTCCGTACCGCTTCATTCACCAATTACCTTTCCCGCAACTTCCTTTCACACACACCCATAAACGAACATATTTACATATATACACAGCCTCCTTTATACCCTTTTACGCTTCCTAGCGTCTTTCACAGCTTCTCCGGCTCAACGCACGCTTCTCATTCATCATAATCACATGTTCAAGGTAAGCCAATTAACACTTTATTGTTTTGTTAATTTTCATAATTGCTTGCTTCATTAAGCCCTCTGGCGCTTCCGGGTTCACGCCTACGCGTGTACAATTATAGTTATCAGTGAATGAGAGGACTTGATTGATCACTTATTGCTTATTGGTCAATTTGACAACAATCCTATCTTTCTGTTTGGTTTAAATTCGGTCATGTACATGTTTCATTAATTGTAAGTAAGTAATGACTATTTTTTTCAGGCGGGCTTAAGGTCCAACTACCAATTAAGTGTCACGGACAGGGGCGGAAGCACCTACTTTCCATTAACATTTTTAAATGAATATAAAATTTAGTAGTTTTATTCAAACTGGAGACCTCCCAGTTACAAGTCCATGCTTATAACCACTACATCTTTATTAACACATTATTCTTTATAAACATAGTTTAAAACTTTTTTTGTACTAATTCCCCTCCTCCATTAGTATTTTTTATAAATTATCATATTATATTGTTAATAAAACTTGAATCATAAAACTTCAAGAAATTAAAATTGACTTGATTTGATTTTATTAAAATGATATTTGTATAGAAAATGCAAGTTGCTGATTTGATGACCTTTCTTTTACTGAAGTTCAACTTCATTGACAAGTTTCATTTCCGGTTTCCTAAAAACTTCGAGTTATATTCGAAGTTTATTTCCTAAAACATCTTGTTATATTCGATCGGAATATCTAATTCTTGCTATTCGCGACTTTTGAATTATAGATATTTTTTTTATAAAAAATCCTACCTGCATTTTTAATGTAAACTCAATTCTTAGGGGAAAAAAATTACTTTTTTCATGTTTATTATTAATAAAATTATTAAATCAAGTTTTTTTTTTCCAGTTTTATTGAAACTTTCCAACCTCAAGCCAATGTAGAAAATCTCTTAAAATCAGGCGATCCTACATTTTTAAATATGATAATGCATAAACCAGCAAATGGAGACACTCCAATGATCAAATTTAAAAGATTTAAAAAAGTATCTGATTTATTAAAAAAAGACGAAAAGGAATTAAGAAAGCAGTTGGACGTGGAAGCAATTGGTCAAGATGAAAGCCAAACAGTTGAAAAAAAGGGTAAACGTAAGAAGGGAGGGAAGAAAGGCAATAAAGATGATGAAAATGAGGAGAAATCTAAAAAGAAAACAGATAAAAAAAGTGAAAGAGAATCTAAGAAAACAAAATCAAGTATTCAGAAGAAAGGGTCAATATCAGTGAGTGAAGAAGCAGAGAATGAAACAGTAAAAAAATCTTCAACTAAAAAGAGTAAAAAGAAAACTAAAAAAACAAATGAATGAAACAAATGAATTAAAATTGAAAAACATTAAAGCCAGAAATAAAATAACAAATAATTAAAAATTAATTAATAAAATTATGGTCTATTATCCAAAACCTATATCACTTATTCTTACAAAAAGATCCCAAATACTTAGTTAGTTATAAGCAATGTCTAAATAATATTTGTACAATCTTTCCTAGTTTCATTTTAAAAGCATTACTTCACTTACTTATAAAGCTCGCTAATATTCTAAATATAGGACTCTAACAGCTGAACCAATCTTTGGGCTAGATTTTGTTTACTTTATATAATTTAAATGTATTTTGAATATTATTATATAAATATTTGTGATTGAATTTAGAATTTGTTTAAAAAAAAAAAAAATTGAACGCTCTAAATCCAAGGCAGTTACAGTTATTCATTTTTTTTATGCTACATAATATATAACGTACAAATTCAAAGCAAATGCGAACCAGGTGTTTAGAAAACAATTACACAAGAAAGTGCTAGAAAGAGAATCAGAGTCAAAGAAACGTATTTAAATGCCGGGCATTCTCAATTACATGTCTTTGATAGTTCAAGACCTTTTTTGGCTAAGACAAAGTATACATTCCCAATATGTGGATATTACATTCTCTATGTGGAGTATTTAGGAAGAAGAGAGTATTTTCTTTTTTTCTAATGTCTTTGGAATTTCTCCAACAGTACAAATTTTTCATAACCTCACATTTGAGGAGCAGAACCACTGTTTTTGATAAATTTCAGATTTAACATGTAATAGCATATTCTTCATCGAAATAAAAGTAATCAAAGTTGTATTAATACCCAATTTTTTGGGAAAGAATTTTTCATCTTGAAATGTTCCTTAAAAAAAAAAGGAAGAGCCAAGTAGAAAGTTCAATCCCTAAAAATTTATAATTATTAACTATTTGTATTATTTCCTGGATCCAATGTTCACGAAATGCTGATCACTCCCACTGGTAATAACTACAATCTTAGATTTAGATCTTAGATTGCAGGGAAGGCATAAATCCTATCTGCGCGCACATTTTTTTTTTTTTTTTGTAGGGAAAAGAAGATTGGCTTCAACCAATTTTTAATTAAATCCTGATTTAATGAAGTCAATAATAGTATTGGGAATTTTAAGAATAATAATATAGTTGAAATAGAGGTTTAATTTGATAGAGAAAAGGATTAATCTAAATGATAAAGAGTAATTTAACTGAAAAATGCTAATTACATTAATTACATAAAAATTTTCTACAAAGTTTGAGCTAATATATTTTTTTTAAGAACAATTTTCTAGTGTAGTTCCAAAAATTCACGTTAGTTATCAGCACAATAAACATTAGTTTAAAAGAATAGCCGCCAGGTAACTGTACTTTCGCAGTTGTTTATAATCCTTTCAATAATATCCCCTGAATCTAAAATAACTGTACAAATTAAATTATTAAATTTTAGATTAAAGTAGAAATTTGTTTTTAAAGTTTCTAAAAGTTATTCCTGGAAGCAATTACTAATATTTAGTAGTCTGAAATATTATGCCTTCCCCATAGTGATCCATTCACCCCTAATTTTCATCATTACCATCAGCCCAATAAAGAATAGCCCTCTAGGTCTCACTAGGGTTTATTATGCTAGAAGATGGATCCCCTACATAAATGAAGGCGTCTTAGTCTCTGCGTTTCAGATGTCGGTGTCAACAGTAACGTTCACAGTAGCGTTCACAGTGCTCAAAATTTGCAATTTTTCTCCTCCAGACTAATGGACCATCTAAACCTAGCCCGACGCTTCCTGTGTTTGTTTGATTTGTGAACAGAAAAGATAGCCATGGTTCTACTGCAGGAGGCAATTCACTATAGTAATTTTCCGAGATAAATGTTTTAATCTGCCTTTATCCTAGCACTTGGTAGCCCAAGCAGACGTGCTCGACACTTATTTCTTAGATAACACAAAATTACTTATGGTGATGCAACACTCAACCTCGTTAACCAACCGCCACATCGTTTCCGAAACTCCCAAGTACCTACAAATGTCACAAAAATTAGGATGTAGTTGCGAAGAAAACCGTCCGCCCTTATTGGATTGGTTTATGTTGTAGTTTATTTTATAAGGATTCCAAGTCTTTGGCTGTTGATTCCAGCTTTTATTTGGGTTAATTGGCTTTTATATGGTTGTCTAGGTAACTTGTAATTCATTATAAGCACTAACAAATTTCATTGCAGGGAAGGGATTAGCTCAGTGGTTAGCGCGTTGGACCCCCACGCGGAGGAACCGGTTTCGAGTCCAGTGCTTCCCTTAGATTTTTTTCTTCCTAGAAGCCTCTACAGCTCACTTTTGGTGATGGACAGCGTTTTCTGTAGCGGGAGAACACTGTCCGGAGGCCGGCAGTGCGCTTAGAAGGCTCCGAGCGCAATGACCATAGATGTTGACGCGCCTTAAATTAAAAAAAAAAAATTTGATTGCACTCTTTTTCGACATATATAAAACAAAAATGACCAATCTAGTACAGATTACTAGTACCTATTAATTAATTAATGAATTATAGATACTCCAAAGAGAAAACTGTTACTATTTTAGTGTCTACCAGTCCATATTATTCCTGAGTCAAAGAGGCATGAGTATTTCTATGTTGCCTGAGTAACAGAGAAAATGACTGCTTTGAGCTTTTTAATCTTCTTCATAAGTTCACACTTATGGCGATGACAGTTTTTGATGTTTTATTACCAAAACATAAAGTTAATCTGTTTAAAATGTGATTTTTATTATGCAAAAATATACTTTTATATCATAAGTTTTAGATTGATAATATTGCTTATCAAATGCTGTCACCTGTTGGTAATTTTATGAATTATTTCGTTCATACATTGTAGGTGTGCCGATCTAGTGACCATTTTTTGGAACTAATGATTGCTGGAATATTTTTATTGTAATTTTGGTTTAAGACACCTAACACTTATTGGCCTAACAATAGAGTAAAAAACAAGATAAAATCTTTAAAAAAAAACAAAGAATATAATACATCTGTTAACTTAAATCACTACCATGTTTCCCAACCAATTTACACTTAATGGCCATGTAGGTTCTCATTTAAATATACCCCAGTTGCTGACTCAAACTTCGATTTTCTTTTCAAAAAATACTTTTCATTTTTTACCCCTTATGGTTAGTTTATACTGTGCTAACTGTAAACTTAGAAGGTTTAATGAATGTTTTGCCTTTTTTTCATAATTTTCAATTCATTTAATTCATTATTTCAATATCAATTCAATATTCTTCTTGTTTAAAATGTTAACTATGGTTGTGAATGTAGAACAATTAAACAAATTATATTATTAAACTCAGTTTAATATGGTTCAAGTAAATAAAAAAAAACTTTCAAACGAAAGTTCTAATAAGTTATTTAAGATAAAACATTTGGTACTGTGGGTATGAGGTATATATATTCTTATATTGTTTCTCTTACATCTTTCTTTTTTTCTTGCGAAAGAAAATTGTCAATTGCACATCCTTGTATCTCTTGAGTGAAATACAAAGGAGTATCTGATACTACTGATTATTTCAAGATAGGTTCTTAATGTACAGTTTCCAAACTAAATGCTAGTGAATTACTTGAATATACCATAGATGATACTAAAGAATAGTTGAGGTTCGATCTTAGAAAATAAAAAAAAAACTATAATTTTGCCAACGTCGACAACTAATTGCCTCCTTTTTCAAGACATAAAACAAAATAATAATATTTCAAACATGACATTTAACATTGAATAATTTTATTAATAAACTAATGTGTGCATTAACTCCAAAACACACATCAGCATAATTTATTTAAGAAAAAAAAGTTTTTTTTTTTTTTTTATAACAAATTATTGATATGTTTATAGCAGTTTTTCTACTTTATTAGTCTGTTTATTAAATTGTTTAATATTAAGTGTCATGTTTTAAATATTATATTTTTGTTTCATGCCTTGAAAAAAACAATATATTTGTCTAAAAGTCTTCCATCATAATAAGAACAATCTAGAAGAATCTCACATATATTTAAACAAACTATTTAAGTTTTTACTGCCTGTTTGAAAACCTCCACTCTCAAACAATAATAATCACGAATCATCACTGATTACAGACGACTTCATTCTGTGACAAACAAAAAAAAAACTAATATTCCAGCGAACTGCAATAGATCGCAGAGAATTTTATACTACATTATTTCTGAACATATAACATCTAAATAGAGATTTCTTCAGATCTTTTTGGTCGTAGACCTGTGGCTAAATAATCTTGCACTTCTTGCAATGAAAGTCCGGTAGTATCTGGTATTATGAATATAGAACCGGTTATCATTATTAAGACGAATATAAAGAAAGATGTGAACACTATTGTTGGACCTGCACTAGTAAGTACTATAGCACTTATTTGTATCACAGCAAATCCAACAAGTGACGAGACAATACCGCTGAGACAAGTAGCTAGCCCTTTAATATCAAGTGGAAACAGTTCTGATACAATGGCCCAAGGAATTGGTGCACAACCTGAAAATAAAATAAAATTAATGCATAATGTAAACCATGCATTACAGTTTACATTATAAATTTCAATGTTTTATTTAAAAAAATATATATCAATGGTGAGCTATGTTGAATCAAGTGTTTTATTCCTTGCTGGTACCAGCAGGGCACAGGATGGGCCGGCCGCACCGTACAGGGGCCCCGAAGCCCTAGGGCATCCTTAAGACTTCTGCTGAACTAGATTTATGTACTTAAAGTTTAAATTAAACAATAAAATAGAAATTGATTGTAATTTTTGCCTCTGGAAAAACATGTAAGAGAAACTTTTACATCATGTCAAAGTTTTGAATTTTCATCTGGTATTTTATCCGTCGCAGCATGCATATTCATTTGGTTCCTGACCAAATGGATTTTCATCCATTTTCAGAGCAAATTCACCAAGTTTGTGTAGAGAGTTTACTTCAACGTTACACTCACAATTGTTGGTTTGTTGGTTGTATGAATGGTAATATATACAACCGTATTACAACTCGTATGTATACAACCAACAAGCCAACAAGTGTGAGTGTAAAAGAAAACTTACGTTGAAGTGAACTCTATATACGAACCTGGTGAATTTGCTCTGACAATGGTTGAAAATGCGAAACCGGTCAGGAACACTACAAATATGCGTGCGGCGACGGATAAAATACCAGATGTTATCCAGCATTGCGGACCATCAATTGTTGGAAATTCTCAATTCCATTTAGATCATCTGATGCGACATTAACATTTCGGTCAAAATCAATCAACTGGATGTGCGACTTTACCGAGTGTGTTTTTCTCAATTTTTCTCGATTTGCTCAAAAATGGATGCAACGATTTTCTCTACCAGTACTTTTTTAAAACTTCTTTTTTTGGTGAGGTGGGATTGGTAAGCTCAGGTTTTCTTCTAAAAAACTACCTACTTGAAAAGCTATTCAAGCTAGTGTACGGCTCCCTTAATATAGAGGATAACCAAACATCTTTAAAAGATGCAAGTTTGAAACAAGAAGAAAATCCGTAACCGAAAGTGCTACTTAACCGTGCTCAGTTTAAACGATTTTTCAGTTATCATGATTTGGTTAAAAACAACTCCAGTGTATCTTACTTTACTTTGTACTTTTAAGGCACTTCTCTCTTTTCGGGTTCGCCTCAAGTCATGACTCCATGGCTTTTTGTAGCATGTAGATTTTTTTTTTAAGTAAGGAGCGAGCTGGCCTACTGTACTACCCCCAAACTGGAGGTCTAGGGGTTTGATTTTAAGGTCATCTTCCTCTAGATGGGCTGCCTTCACCGCAGCTTACAGAGGTCAATGTCCCCCCCTGTGTTCTCTTTTAGTCGCCTTGTACGACAGGCAAAGAATACCGTGGATCTATTCTAACCCGGAAACCCCTTAAATTTCGTATATCTATGATGGTAAGATAACTAGACATACATAATCCTATTACTATTACGTTTTCAAGAAAATTTGATTTCAGAGGGGTTCTTGAGGAAATGAATCTTAAACTTCGCAGGTATAATGTCAGGTTTTCCCCCGTGAGAATTGCATTAAGAGAAAGAAAGAAAATGTGTGTTTCATATCAGATATGGGAAGTACTGCGATCCGTTCAAACTGTATTTTCACCGTTGATTAACTTGGTTAACCGGAAGTGTATGACTATACAGAATGATAATGTAATTTTCTAGAAAACGGCTCCAAAGAATTTTATTTATACTTGGAATGGTATAGAATGTGCAGATATGACGATAAAATCAAATCCACTGCGACCTTATATATCAATTGAAGCTCCTTGATCGTCAGTGTTGGTATAGGATGTAGTCGTCTGTAAAGTATACAAGAATACAGTAGTAGATCTGGTATTTTATCCGTCGTAGGATGCATATTGTTGTGTTCCTGACCGGTTTAGGATTTTCATCCATCGTCAGAGTAAATTCACCAAGTTCGTGTAGAGAGTTCATTTCAACATAATTTTTCTGTCACACTCACACTTGTTGCTTTGTTGGTTGTATATATGTGAGGAGATTATCCTCCCCATATATACAACCGTAACCTCCCCACATATATACAATCAAAACCAGCAAGTGGTTCTGTGAGTGTAACAGAGACATTAAGTTGAAGTGAACTCTCTACACGAACTTGGTGAATTTGCTCTGACGATGGATGAAAATCCGAAACCATTCAGGAACAAAATCAATAGGAATCCTACGGAAATACCAGGTGTTATCCAGCATTGCGGACCCACCCACACATTCAACAGCATTAAATGTTTGTGATAATGAGCTAGAATTTACCTATTTGCTAAAAACCAATAAATTGGTTCTGATATCTGTACTTCCAGTGCAGACCCTTAGTGTACTGTGTGACTGTTTCTAGAATACTCGGAATAAGTGTTGTTGTTAGGCTGAGATAACCGCTAGAGGCGCCACAGTCTCTGAAGTAATGGCTAATTTCAGTTCAGTTATGGGCAATTTACAGATATGAGCCTATCACTTATTTTTTTTTGGAAAAGTTTATTTTGTGCATACTTCTTTTATTTTAGGAATCTTAAAATTAAATTCTTATTCCCAAAAACCTCGAATATTTGGGTATATAAACCTAAATTTATGTGTAATGTTAGAAAAAAATTCCCCTCTAAAGGAAATTTGTCAATTATAATATTGTAATATTTGCAGAGAGAGAGTCTATTTCAAAAGTTAAAGGTGATAGAGTTAATAAAATAACAATGAAATAAATATTATATAAACAAATTTAACTAACTTACCCCAACACATGAATATATTGTATATGATATATGATAGAACTGGTAGAAATGAAAGTTTCGTGACATCATACTTAGAGGATTCTAGATAGAAATATAGGGCGAGCAAACCCTAAAAACAAAAAACAAAATATTTTTAATTGTAAAGATAATTAAGCAATAGATAAATCACTTTTTATCAAAAGTAAATTGTTTTATAAAAATGATTTTTAAATAAATTGATTTCTTTTAAACATTTTTTACTACATTTTCTTTGATAAAACAATAATTTATATTCAGCAAAAAAAATTGTTCAATTCAAATTAGTTTAGTTCAAATTTTAGTTCACCCATATTTCCAATTAAAAACATAATTCATGTCTTTTTATAAGACAAAAAATAAATTTCTAGATGTCCCAGACACAACTGTCCCACAACACCTAAAAAAAATATTTGGTCTTACAAACAATTTTGCCCTATCAAGAATACAATGAGTTTTTTGACTTTACATTGTGCTGCTGCCAATCTCACCCAGTTTATCAAGACACCCTTGATGATGATATCTTGATAAATGTGTAAGACGATACAAAAAAAAAAATGAGCCAATGTTAATATTAATTCATGAAAGTTTCTAGGACCCAAGTTTCAACAAAAAGTTTTAAGTTTCAAATAAATAAAATAAACAATTACCAGTGTCAATGCAACGCCATATGTTGACACTAGCAATGCTTTCTTCATTGAAAATCTAGTTACAATTAACGGTGTAGGTATTCCAGCAAAGAAAATCGTAAATCCTCCAATCATCGCAACAATTGAACCGGAAATAGTTATATGTCCCATTTCAAATATAGTCTGAGCAAAAGTGAGGATAGCATTGTTTCCACTACCTTGTTGTAGTATTAATATATAAATGGAGATGAAAAGTGCTTTAATTGGGCCACTTTGGAATAATAATCTATATCCACCTTTAATTTGTTTTCTCTCTTCAATACTATTCTGTAAACATAATTTATAAGAATAATGTGTAAGTATATAACTATGAAGATGTACAAAAAAGAATATCTTACAATACTTAATTTTATTCTAGATGGTTTAAATATCTGACTTAAATCTATTAATCAATTACTTAATTAAATAAATATTAATACCTGAATTTCTGACAGCTCCTTCTCTGCAATGTTAGATTGGATACCACCTCTATACCATATTAATGATTGTAATGCTTCGGCTTTTCTATTTTTTAATATCAAATAATATGGACTTTCTGGTATAAAAAAGAATAGGATGCAGAATATGATAACTGGAATCGCTGATACAATTACTAAATTTAGATAAGTGGTGTAAGGACCGACACAATATTCTATTAAAAATCCTAGTGCCAAGGAAGATGTACCTGTAGAATTGACTGCGCCTCTCCTTTTCACCTGGATAATTGAAAACAAATAAAAATTAAAAAAATAAGGAAAAGGACTGGCTAAATAACTTTTAGGTTTCTTGAAACAATGAAGAAGTAAAGCATCTTCCACAATTGTTTGTGAAAAATAATAAAAACTTACATCAGCAATTTCAGATACAAATACTGAAGCACTTGCAAATGTACCACCAACGCCTAATCCGCCAATAATTCTGCCCAAATATAGTACATGTATTTCTGTTGAAGCACTCAATATAATCCAAGATATTAGATAACAAGTTGATAAAATATATAATGTTGCTTTACGTCCAATTGTATTCAAACAAAGGGCTGTAATTATTGGGCCAAATGCTGCACCAAAAGAATATAGAGAACCAACCCAGGATGCTTGTTCTAATGTTATAAATAAATCCAATAATTTTGGTATAACTGGAGAAGTCCATGCAGTTACACATCCGCAACATATATACAGTAGATTAACTGAAATTATAAGTAACAAATTAAAATTGCAAGGCTGAATATAAACATAAATAAATTATTGAATATGTGGGTGGATCCGCAATGCTGGTTAACAACTGAGTAGATGTAATTGGGGCGTTCTGGCGGCAAAATTTCTGAGCCCCAGGCACTTATGAATTTACGCCCGAAGGCAGGGGTCTGGCGCGTGGCTACAAAATTACGATGAGACCCCCATCTGATTTTTAACCAAGGAAAAAAAATATTTTTGAGCAGGGAGATGGCATGCGAGACATGCGGCTACGTTTTGAAAAATCTAGCTTGAAAACAGTCTAAGGTAAAAAAAATATTTGTTAGCCGCGAGATGGGCATGCCTGACCTGCGGCTATGTTTTATAATATTTAGCTTGAAAATATAAGGTCGAAATTTGTGAGGGAAAAAAAATTTTTGACCTGCGGCTATGTTTTATAATATTTAGCTTGAAACATTTTAAGGACTTTAATAATATTTTTGAGCCGTGTCTGTCATCCAAGTCGAGGGCTACTATTTTATAATATTTAGCTAAACACTTCAATATTTTTTTATATTCAATACTTTGTGCATTTTTATGTATTTTGTTCATGTTTACACTTATAATATTTAGCTATAAACATTCTAAGGACTTTAATATTGTTTTTGAGCCGTGAGATGACATACACGACATGCGGCTAAGATGTGTAATATTTAGCTAGTAACATTCTAAGGACTTTAATATTGTTTTTGAGCCGTGAGATGGCATACAAGACTAGGGCTAAGTTTTTATAATATTTAGGTTGAAACATTTTAAGGACTGTAATATTGTTTTTGAGCCACTAGATGGCTTCCAAGTCGTGGGGGCAAACATTTTATAATATCTAGCTAAAGACTTCAATATTTTTTGATATTCAATACTTTGTGTATTTTTTTATGTATTTTGTGATGTTTCATATAAATATTAAGGCAACCACATTCTAAGGACTTATTATCATTTTGAGCCGCGAGATGACATACAAGACTAGCGCGCTAATATTTTAGAAAATGTAGCTAAAGACTTAATATTTTTGATATTCAATACTTTGTGCATTTTTATGTATTTTGTACATGTTTACACTTATAATATTTAGCTAAACAAATTCTAAGGACTTTAATATTGTTTTTGAGCCGTGAGATGACATACAGAACATGCGGCTAAGATTTTATAATATTTAGCTAGAAACATTCTAAGGACATTAATATTGTTTTTGAGCCGTGAGATGACATACACGACATGCGGCTAAGATGTGTAATATTTAGCTTGAAACATTTTAAGGACTTTAATAATGTTTTTGAGCCGTGCACTGTCATCCAAGACTAGGGCTACTATTTTATAATATTTAGCTAAGGAATTTAATATTTTTTGATATTTTGTTCATGTTTAACTTATAATATTTTAGCTAAACACATTCTAAGAACTTTAATAATGTTTTTGAGCCGTGAGATGGCATACAAGACTAGGGCTAAGTTTTACGTTTTATAATATTTAGCTAAGGACTTTAATATTTTTTGATATTCAATACTTTGTGCATTTTTATGGATTCTATTCATGTTTACACTTATAATATTTAGCTAAACACATTCTAAGGACTTTATTATCATTTTTGAGCCGCGAGATGAGATACCAGACTAGGCTCGTATTTTATAAAATTTAGCTAAAGACTTTAATATTTTTTGATATTCAATACTTTGTGCATTTTTATGTATTTTGTTCATGTTTACACTTATAATATTTAGCTAAACACATTCTAAGGACTTTAATATTGTTTTTGAGCCGTGAGATGACATACAGGACATGCGGCTAAGATGTGCAATATTTAGCTTGAAACATTTTA
>JAAEAF010005023.1:0-64469 GCA_011037195.1 Triatoma infestans | reverse complement strand
AACAAATACTTCTGTTTTTTATGTTTATGTTCATGTTTAAATTAAATTATGTTTACACTTATAATACTTAGTTAGAAACATTCTAAGGATTTCAATATTGCTTTTGAGCCGTGAGATGACATCCTAGACTAGGCGGCTAAATATATTATCATCCTATTCTATGAATAAAGACTTTGATTTTTTTTTTATGAATTGTTAGAAACATTCTAAGAACTTTAATATTGTTTTTTAGCCGTGAGATGAAATGCAAGTTGAGGGCTAATTTTTTATAATATTTAGCTAGAAACATTAAATATATTATCATATACTATGAATAAAGACTTTGTGTTTTTTTTATGTATTGTTAGAAACATTCTAAGACTATGAATAAAGACTTTGTGTCTTTTTTATGTACTGTTAGAAACATTCTAAGGACTTTAATATTTCTGTTGAGCTGCGAGATGACATCGAGGGGCTAAGTTATTATAATATTTAGCTAGAAACATTCTAAGGACTTTAATATTGTTTTTGAGCCGTGAGATGACATTCAAGACTAGGGCGAAGATTTTATAATATTCAGCTAGAAACATGAAATATATTATCATGCAATACTATGAACAAAGACTTTGATTTTTTTTATGTATTTTTAGAAACATTCTAAGGACTTCTATATTGTTTTTTAGCCGTGAGATGACATCCAAGTCGACGGTTAATATTTTATAATATTTAGCTAGAAACATTAAATATATTATCATCCAATACGATGAACAAATGCTTTGTGAATTTTTATGTATTTTCTTCATGTTTAAATTAAATTATCTTTACACTTATAATATTTCGTGAGATGACATACAAGACTAGGGCAAATATGTTATAATATTTAGCTACAAACATTAAATAAATTATCATTCAATACTATGAATAAAGACTTTGTTTTGGACTAGGTCCAACTATATTATCATACAATACAATGAACAAATACTTCGTGTTTTTTATGTTTGTGTTTAAATAAAATATGTTACTGTTTAAATTAAATTATGTGAAAAATTATAAAATTTAGCTAAACACATTCTAAGGACTTTAATATTGTTTTGAGCCGTGAGATGACATAATACAGGACATGCTGCGAAGTTGTGTGAAATTTAGCTAGAAACATTAAATATATTATTATCGAATACTATGAATAAAGACTTTGTTTTTTTTATGTATTGTTAGAAATATTCTAAGGAAGTGAATATTTCTGTTGAGCCGCGATATGACATACAAGACTAGGGCTAAGATTTTATAATATTTAGCTAAAGACTTTAATATTTTTTGATATTATTATCATACAATACGATGAACAAATACTTTGTGTTTTTTTTTATGTTTATGTTTAAATTAAATTATGTTTATACTTATAATATTTAGCTACAAACATTAAATATATTATCATCCTATACTATGAATAAAGACTTTATGTATTGTTAGAAACATTCTAAGGACTTTAATATTTTTGTTGAGCCGGTAGATGACGTACAGGACATGCGGGTAAGTTGGCTAGAAACATTAAATGCATTATCATCCATTACTATGAACATGTATGGTTTCACTTTTTTATGTGTATTAATACTAGTATACTATGTTTTTTCATGTTTTAATACGTGTGTTTTTTGTAATTTTACTTTTATGTTTAGTACTAGTTTGTGCTAAAACAGGTATGTTTAATACTTGTGTTTTTTGTATTTTTACTTTTTACATGTAGCAAGGCAGTTAACCCAGGACCAAACTTTGTAGCATCGTAAGTGTGAACAGTAGTACGTTGACATGTCCAAATTAATCCTTTAGGAGTGCTTGGCTTGAGCAAATTGCAACAAATTGGCTTTCGAATGTCTTGTAACACATGAAGTGATACCTTCACGAATACCGGATTCAATCATAAGATGTTTATCATAATCGGTCAATAGTTCCAATTTTATTTGTGTATATTTCAAACAGGCGTCAAATACCAACCCAGGCGTTGTGAATTACCAACTTGGATCAATGCTGTAAATAGATTCACACACATTTCTAAACTGTTCAACTATGTCGCTTAAAAGAATTATGTCTGTTGTTAAATACAATTCTGGGTAATCTCTAAGTGTTTGTATATTGAAAGCGGTCCAGACTTGAAACTTCATATCATATAAACTAAATATACAAAGATCTACAACTTATGTTTTAAAACATTACTTTGTGAAAATTCCTTTTAACGCCACTTTTAGCGGAGGGTTGGGGTTACAGCTTCCTTAAAGTGATATCATAGTTGATTATACAATTCTATCATCCAAACAAAATTAAATAGATGGCCAAAATTCCAAGTTTTAAGACAAAATTAGTAAACCGGAAGTGCGCTTTTACTGAAAAGTTTTTTTCAGTTTTCGACGAATTTCATTAAATTTCGTACACAAACTATATTATTATTAATAGTCTTTATTACAAATAATGAAAAAAAATAAATAATTGAACTTCCAAAAACACCAACCATGGTCACAGACCGTCGGTGGAGACACAAACTATAATGTCAATTATAATTTTGAAAACTGGAGTAAAAGAAAGTTGTGTGAGTGTTTCACACCAGATTTTTTTAGGCCAAAGACAATTCTTATGGAATGATATTATTATATAATTATAAATACTGATGGCAGGAATATTAATACTAAAAATTATAAATAGTAAAACTAAAGGAGTTTTTAAATTCAATTGATATAATGTCAATTATCATTTTGAAAACTGGAGTAAAAGAAAGTTGTGTGAGTGTTTCACACCAGATTTTGTTTAGTTTTTTTTAGGCCAAAGACAATTCTTATGAGTTTTTACATGTAAAAACAAAAACATCTATCATCCTATGCACTTGCCCATGTAAAAACAAAACAAAATCCATCATCGTATGCACCTGCCTGATTGTACCGCATCCAGCGACCGCAAAGCGGATTCACCAATATTTGTATCCTACTTGTGCAGCGTTTTATCGGGGCTGATTGGAACTTTGCCGAGCGCCCTAGCTTACACGTTCGTCAAAATACCCACTTCTGGATAGCGAACTAGTCGGTTCCCCTGAGCTCCGAAGAGAATCAGAGGCTCTCCTCCTAGCCACTTACACATAGGCATGGTGCGAGGACTTGATTGGATTTGAGAAGAATAGCTAACTAGTCGGTTCCTCTGAGCTCCGAAGAGAATCAGAGGGTCTCCTCCTAGACATAGGACTTAATTGGATTTGAAAAAATAGAAATTAAACTTACCCTGAGTGTTGTGAAGACGAACAAAGCTGGAATTGTAATGTATATTACTCCACTATTAAATGAGGTCCCCACCAAACACCCACTTGTTAGAAATACAAAGCTTTTATAAACAAAGCTGAAATAAACGATGAACATCCGGTGTGTGTGTGTGTGTATATATATAAAAAGAAGATTATAAATTTTATTGAAATAATTTTAACACATAATAAGATAAAATATAAAATAATAATTGGATTTGAAAAAATAGAAATTAAACTTACCCTGAGTGTTGTGAAGACGAACAAAGCTGGAATTGTAATGTACATTACTCCACTATTAAATGAGGTCCCCACCAAACACCCACTTGTTAGAAATACAAAGCTAAGTAATAAACGATGAACATCCGGTGTGTGTGTGTATATATAAAAAGAAGATTATAAATTTTATTGAAATAATTTTAACACATAATAAGATAAAATATAAAATAATAAGATAAAGTATGTCTTGTTAGAAATAGCAGTAGAGTGAATCATATACTGTCGCGATAAGGTGTGTTTCTATATACAGCCTTTCTTTTATTTTTAAATAATGAACTTCTTTAAACAATTAGTTATATCTATGGATAGTATTTAATATGTTATATTTCTCTTAATATAATTTTCCTTTTATTTTCACAATATACTTCTTTATACAATTTATCTTTTCTCAATATGATTCTTTATTTTATTTTATTTTTTCCATAATTGCTGTATATAATTAGTTTATAATGATAGTTAATAATTATTTTATTAACATAATTTTTCCTTACATTTCATTATACAAATAATTGCTATTACTAATACATATTTTAGTATTTGATTATTATAATTTGTGTGCTACAATTTTTATTTGTTTTATATCAGTCAACCTTACATTTCATTATACAAATAATTGCTATTACTAATACATATTTTAGTATTTGATTATACATTTGATTATTATAATTTGTGTGGTACAATTTTTATTTGTTTTATATCAGTCAACTGGATTTCAGATTGATTATAAACTTTTACACAATAAAATTATAATCTTCTTTTTATATATACACACACACACCGGATGTTCATCGTTTATTACTTAGCTTTGTATTTCTAACAAGTGGATGTTTGGTGGGGACCTCATTTAATAGTGGAGTAATGTATATTACAATTCCAGCTTTGTTCGTCTTCACAACACTCAGGATAAGATTAATTTCTATTTTTTCAAATCCAATTAAGTCCTATGCCTAGGAGGAGACCCTCTGATTCTCCTCGGAGCTCAGAGGAACCGACTAGTTGGCTATTCTTCTCAAATCCAATCAAGTCCTCGCACCATGCCTATGTGTAAGTGACTAGGAGGAGAGCCTCTGATTCTCTTCGGAGCTCAGGGGAACCGACTAGTTCGCTACCCAGAAGTGGGTATTTTGAAATTATAATTGACATTATAGTTTGTGTCTCCACCGACGGTCTGTGACCATGCTTGGTGTTTTTGGAAGTTCAATTATTTTTTTTTTTTCATTATTTGTAATAAAGACTATTAATAATAATATAGTTTGTGTACGAAATTTAATAAAATTCGTCGAAAACTGAAAAAAACTTTTCAGTAAAAGCGCACTTCCGGTTTACTAATTTTGTCATAAAACTTGGAATTTTGGCCATCTATTTATTTCTAATTAATTTTGTTTGGATGATAGAATTGTATGATATCACTTTAGAGAAGCTGTAACCCCAACCCTCCGCTAAAAGTGGCGTTAAAAGGAATTTTCCCAAAGTAATGTTTTAAAACATAGGTTGTAGATCTTTGTATATTTAGTTTATATGATATGAAGTTTCAAGTCTGGACCGCTTTCAATATACAAACACTTAGAGATTACACAGAATTGTATTTAACAACAGGCATAATTCTTTTAAGCGACATAGTTGAACAGTTTAGAAATGTGTGTGAATCTATTTACAGCATTGCTCCAAGTTGGTAATTCACAACGCCTGGGTTGGTATTTGACGCCTGTTTGAAATATACACAAGTAAAATTGGAACTATTGACCGATTATGATAAACATCTTATGATTGAATCCGGTATTCGTGAAGGTATCACTTCATGTGTTACAAGACATTCGAAAGCCAATTTGTTGCAATTTGCTCAAGCCAAGCACTCCTAAAGGATTAATTTGGAGATGTCAACGTACTACTTTTCACACTTACGATGCTACAAAGTTTGGTCCTGGGTTAACTGCCTTGCTACATGTAAAAAGTAAAAATACAAAAAACACAAGTATTAAACATACCTGTTTTAACACAAACTAGTACTAAACATAAAAGTAAAATTACAAAAAACACAAGTATTAAAACATGAAAAAACATAGTATACTAGTATTAATACACAAAAAAAAAAATGAAACAATACATAAAACATAGTAGTACTAAACTTAAAAAAGTAAAAAATACAGAATACACACACGTATTAAAACATGAAAAAACATAGTATACTAGTATTAATACACATAAAAAAGTGAAACAATACATGTTCATAGTAATGGATGATAATATATTTAATGTTTCTAGCCAACTTACCCGCATGTCCTGTATGTCATCTACCGGCTCAACAAAAATATTAAAGTCCTTAGAATGTTTCTAACAATACATAAAGTCTTTATTCATAGTATAGGATGATAATATATTTAATGTTTGTAGCTAAATATTATAAGTGTAAACATAATTTAATTTAAACATGAACATAAAAAAAACACAAAGTATTTGTTCATCGTATTGTATGATAATATCAAAAAAATATTAAAGTCTTTAGCTAAATATTATAAAATCTTAGCCCTAGTCTTGTATGTCATATCGCGGCTCAACAGAAATATTCACTTCCTTAGAATATTTCTAACAATACATAAAAAAAACAAAGTCTTTATTCATAGTATTAGATGATAATATATTTTATGTTTGTAGCTAAATATTATAAAAACATAGCCCCAGTCTTGGATGCATCTCACGGCTCAACAAAAAAAATTACAGTCCTTAGAATGTTTCTAACAATACATAAAAAAGCAAAAAGTCTTTGTTCATAGTGTTGGATGATAATATATTTAATGTTTATAGCTAAATATTATGAAAACTTGGCCCTAGTCTTGGATACGTAAAAAAAACAAAACAAAGTCTTTATTCATAGTATTCGATAATAATATATTTAATGTTTCTAGCTAAATTTTCCACAACCTAGCAGCATGTCCTGTATGTCATCTCACGGCTCAAAAACAATATTAAAGTCCTTAGAATGTTTCTAACAATACATAAAAAAATCAAAGTCTTTGTTCATAGTATTGGATGATAATATATTTAATGTTTCTAGCTGAATATTATAAAATCTTCGCCCTAGTCTTGAATGTCATCTCACGGCTCAAAAACAATATTAAAGTCCTTAGAATGTTTCTAGCTAAATATTATAATAACTTAGCCCCCTCGATGTCATCTCACAGCTCAACAGAAATATTAAAGTCCTTAGAATGTTTCTAACAATACATAAAAAAGACACAAAGTCTTTATTCATAGTATATGATAATATATTTAATGTTTCTAGCTAAATATTATAAAAAATTAGCCCTCAACTTGCATTTCATCTCACGGCTAAAAAACAATATTAAAGTTCTTAGAATGTTTCTAACAATACATAAAAAAAAAAATCAAAGTCTTTATTCATAGAATAGGATGATAATATATTTAGCCGCCTAGTCTAGGATGTCATCTCACGGCTCGAAAGCAATATTATGGTCCTTAGAATGTTTCTAGCTAAATATTATAAGTGTAAACATAATTTAATTTAAACATGAACATAAACATAAAAAGCACAAGTATTTGTTCATCGTATTGTATGATAATATATTTATTGTTTCTAGCTAAATATTATAAAAACTTAGCCCTAGTCCTGGTATGTCATCTCACGGCTCAAAAACAATATGAAAGTCCTTAAAATGTGTTTAGCTAAATATTGTACCTAACTATAAATAAAAAAAACAAAGTCTTTGTTCATAGTATTGGATGATAATATATTTAATGTTTCTAGCTAAATATTATAAAAACTTAGCCCTCGACTTAAAAAAAACAAAGTCAAAAAAAAATATCAAAAAATATTAAAGTCTTTAGCTAAATTTTATAAAATATTAGCCCTAGTCTTGTATCTCATCTCGCGGCTCAAAAATGATAATAAAGTCCTTAGAATGTGTTTAGCTAAATATTATAAAATCTTAGCCGCATGTTCTGTATGTCATCTCACGGCTCAAAAACAATATTAAAGTCCTTAGAATGTGTTTAGCTAAATATTATAAGTGTAAACATGAACAAAATACATAAAAATGCACAAAGTATTGAATATCAAAAAATATTAAAGTCTTTAGCTAAATTTTATAAAATACGAGCCTAGTCTGGTATCTCATCTCGCGGCTCAAAAATGATAATAAAGTCCTTAGAATGTGTTTAGCTAAATATTATAAGTGTAAACATGAATAGAATCCATAAAAATGCACAAAGTATTGAATATCAAAAAATATTAAAGTCCTTAGCTAAATATTATAAAACGTAAAACTTAGCCCTAGTCTTGTATGCCATCTCACGGCTCAAAAACATTATTAAAGTTCTTAGAATGTGTTTAGCTAAAATATTATAAGTTAAACATGAACAAAATATCAAAAAATATTAAATTCCTTAGCTAAATATTATAAAATAGTAGCCCTAGTCTTGGATGACAGTGCACGGCTCAAAAACATTATTAAAGTCCTTAAAATGTTTCAAGCTAAATATTACACATCTTAGCCGCATGTCGTGTATGTCATCTCACGGCTCAAAAACAATATTAATGTCCTTAGAATGTTTCTAGCTAAATATTATAAAATCTTAGCCGCATGTTCTGTATGTCATCTCACGGCTCAAAAACAATATTAAAGTCCTTAGAATTTGTTTAGCTAAATATTATAAGTGTAAACATGTACAAAATACATAAAAATGCACAAAGTATTGAATATCAAAAAATATTAAAGTCTTTAGCTAAATTTTATAAAATATTAGCCCTAGTCTTGTATGTCATCTCGCGGCTCAAAAATGATAATAAAGTCCTTAGAATGTGGTTAGCTAAATATTATAAGTGTAAACATGAACAAAATACATAAAAATACACAAAGTATTGAATATCAAAAAATATTTAAGTCTTTAGCTAGATATTATAAAATGTTTGCCCCCACGACTTGGAAGCCATCTCGCGGCTCAAAAACATTATTAAAGTCCTTAAAATGTTTCAAGCTAAATATTATAAAAACTTAGCCGCATGTTCTGTATGCCATCTCACGGCTCAAAAACATTATTAAAGTCCTTAGAATGTTTCTAGCTAAATATTATAAAATCTTAGCCGCATGTACTGTATGTCATCTCACGGCTCAAAAACAATGTTAAAGTTTTTAGAATGTGTTTAGCTAAAATATTATAAGTGTAAACATGAACAAAATATCAAAAAATATTAAAGTCCTTAGCTAAATATTATAAAATAGTAGCCCTCGACTTGGATGACAGTTCACGGCTCAAAAACATTATTAAAGTCCTTAAAATGTTTCAAGCTAAATATTACACATCTTAGCCGCATGCCATCTCCCGGCTCAAAAAAAATTTTTTTTCCCTGACAAATTTCGACCTTATATTTTCAAGCTAAATATTATAAAACATAGCCGCAGGTCAGGCATGCCCATCTCGCGGCTAACAAATATTTTTTTTACCTTAGACTGTTTTCAAGCTAGATTTTTCAAAACGTAGCCGCATGTCTCGCATGCCATCTCCCTGCTCAAAAATATTTTTTTTCCTTGGTTAAAAATCAGATGGGGGTCTCATCGTAATTTTGTAGCCACGCGCCAGACCCCTGCCTTCGGGCGTAAATTCATAAGTGCCTGGGGCTCAGAAATTTTGCCGCCAGAACGCCCCAATTACATCTACTCAACTGGTATTTTATCTGTCGTAGCCTGCATATTTATAGTATTCCTGACCGGTTTCGGATTTTCATCCTTCGTCAGAGCAATTCATCAAGTTCGTATAGAGAGTTCACTTCAACTTAATGTTTGTGTTAAACTCACACTTGTTGGTTGTATATATGTTACGAACTTGGTGAATTAGCTCTGACGATGGATGAAAATCCGAAACCGGTCAGGAACACTATAAATATACATCCTACCACGGATAAAATACCAGATAAATAAATTAGTAAACAAAATCAGTTAGTTGTTGACCAGATAAGTATAGTGGAAGAACGAAATGCAAAAATAATAGTTTAGTGAATTTTGACAATATTTAAGTGAAGCAGTTTTGGAAAATAAATAGTGAATTTACCTTCAAAAAGAGTATTTAGAGTCAGGTACTGTAATTTGGGGTCATTGCTATTAGGGAAACAAAGGCACAAAAATCCGTTAAATTAATACAATGCCACTTGGCCAACTGTTTTGTAAGAGAGGGCATTCCTTCAGGACAGTCTGCATTCTGCTTTCAAAGCTTGCTTCAGGAATCGCTCTCTTAAACTCATGCCAGTGATAGAGATTTGCCTTTATTCAAGATAAACATCTGATTTATTGAAACAAGAGTTTTGTTGTAGGCACCAAGGAGAACACATCAGAACTGTGCCAGTTTAAGTTAAATCAATCCAGTACACTTATAAGCTTAATAGTTGTGATATTGTAAAATAGTTAAATTTGCTTAGAGAATAACAAACATATTTATTTTAAAAACAGTGGTGCTCTCTTGATTATTACTAATACTTCTCTCTTAAACATATATACTTACAAGCCCTTTTACTAAACCGCTCGTGATACACACAAGCTACCACCAATAACATTTCATAAGTAATCTAAGTAATTGCTACATCAGTATTTTTGGTATAATTTCTTTAAAGATGACCCAATAAACATCATCTGTTTCAGCGCACAGCTAAGGTTTTCTTTTAGCACTACAGCCCTAAAAGGGCCTTGGCTCCCTTCGTAATTTTCTTCCACTCACTCCTGACCACTACCTTGGGCCTCCATCTCCTGACCTTGAGCTTTCTTAAATCCTCCTCTACCGCTTCCAACCATCTTCTTCTTGGCCTGCCTACCTTTCTTACTATACCTTCGGGCTTGTTTCTATGCAACTTGCTTACTATTGAATTCCTATCCATTCGCTCAACATGTCCCAGCCAGTCAAGCCTTTTCCCCTTAATTTTCGCGACCATATCCGGTGACGCATATAATTCATTTAACTCCTGATTACAACTTATTTTCCATACCCCGTTTTGCAGCTTAGAACCGAATATTCTTCTCAGAATTTTCCTTTCCCAAACTCGTAGCATGGTGCAGGTTTCAGTCGCGTATAATACTACAGGGCGAACAACTGTCTCATAAGTCCGGAGCTTATGATTGAGCGAAATGGTTTTGGAATTCATCACCCGCTTCAATGCGAAGCAACATCTGGAACCTGTGGCTAATCTTTCCTTAATTTCGCTTTTCACCTCTCTCTGCGTTGTAAAAGTGCTGCCCAAATATTTGAACAACTTAACATTTTCGAAACCTCTTCCGTTTAAGTTGACATAATTAGACCGACAAATTACGTTGTCAAACCTTGACGCCAGCATATACTTAGTTTTTTCATAGTTAATCTCTAAACCTACGGACTTTGCTTTTCTTTCTAATTGCTCGTAACACTCTTCTAGGGCTCTGAAAGTCCTTCCAATTAGGACGACATTATCTGCGTAGACAAGATATTGAAGCGTAGACTGGATCTGTTGAAGATCGTTCCATTCGGGTTCAAATCTATATCTCTAACCACATACTCTAAACTAAGGTTGAATGGCAAGGTTGACAGCACATCCCCTTGTCGAAGTCCTCTGTTTATGTTGAAGACGTCTGAGCAGGCACCTTGTACCATAACTTGTACAGACCAGTTCCATAAGCAGATTGCTACTAATTTGACCAGCTTCATAGCAATACCAAACTCATGTACAATTTCATAGATCTTGGTCCTGTATAGACTGTCGTACGCTTATTTGTAGTCCACAAACAGATGATGCAGATCAATGTTATATTCATAGCACTTTTCATGCATCAACCGCATGGAAAAGATATGATCGACTGTCGAACGGTTCCTGGGAAAGCCTGCTTGGTAGTCCTCTAATATTTTTTCTGAATATTGCATCATTTTGCTACTGTCTTAGCCATTATTTTGTAAACAACGGGTAACATTGCGATTCCTCTATAATTTTCGCATAATGTCCGGTCCCCTTTCTTAAAGAGCAGGCATATTACTCCAACCGACCATTCTTCCGGCATCCTTTCTGTGTCCCAAATGTTTACTACGAAGTAACATGATTCTTTCCCAAAGTAGGGCACCACCATGCTTTACCATTTCGGAAATATGTCATTAATTCCCGACGCCTTATTGTTTTTTAGCTCTATGATAATTTCCTCAACTTCTTCTTTTTCGGGTTACTCTACATAATCATTGTTATAAGTTGCGTACTACTTACTTTCTTCGCTATCAAATTCGGTGTCGCTTCGCATGTTGAGGAGCTCTTCAAAGTATTTCGCCCATCTCTCTCTAACTTGTGTCTCCCCGCTTAATAGAGTACCATATTTTCCTCGGCAGAAATCCGTGTTTGATTGGAAACCGTTCCTCTCCAACTTCACAGCAGTGTAAAAATCTCTAATTCTATTGTATTCTCCATCCTCTTCCATTTTTTCCAATCTTTTTAACTCAAATACTCTTTTCTTTTTCCTGCATAGGTTATTTATCTCTCTTCTCTTTTCTTTATATTCTTCAACGTTTGCTCTGGTAGCTCTAGCTATCATGTTGAGTCTTCTTTATTTCTCTCCTCCATTTTCATCCTGCACTCTTCATTATACCATTCACTTCTTTTCACTTTTTCTTTTTCCCTACTGCACTTTCCACTGCTCTCGTCATAGCTTTCTTGATTATCTTTCACTGTTGGTTCATATCCTCTTCTCCTCGGCACATGATTGGGCTTCTTAAGGTGTTTTCTACTTCCTCTTCGTATTGTCTCCTAGAATTCTCATCACTCTTCAACCTATCCACATTCCACTTTTCTGTAACCTGATTGTAATATAATTTCGTAATTCGCTGTTTATATTTTATACGCACCAGATAGTGATCAGAATCACAATCACCTCCGCGACAGCTTCTCAAAAATGACTGAAGCATGTCTACTATCTATCAATCTGATCAATCTGATTCGCCGAAAGACCGTCCGAAGTCCTCCAGGTTTCTTTATAGATACGCTTATGGGCAAACTGCGTGCTACTAATGCTCATGTTCTTTGAGATTGCTAACTCGATCAACCTAATGCCATTATCATTACTTTGTTCATGCAAACTATGCTTCCCTAAATGTGGACGATAACATTCTTCTCGTCCTAACTTTGCGTTCAGGTCTCCCAAGACGACTTTTATATCTCTTTTAGGCATATGGTCATATAATGCTTCTAGTTCTCCGTAAAACCATCTTTAACTTCTTTTTCTTTATCCTTGTGAAGGTAATTTCCTTGTCCTCGCCTGGGTCATGCCTTTTACGTCCGGTTTATTACGTATAGGATTCACAACAATATATATTTTTATAAAGGCCCGTCAACTCTACGCTCAACCCCCTCTACTTTGGAGGACCTAGGGTTTTTGGGGGTTTGCTCCCCTGGTCCGTACAGACCGCCTTAGGGACGGAAACCCTAAGTTGTGTACTGTTTATGCCTTAGTTTAGAAGTGTATATAGTGTTTTTGTTTTGTGTACTGTACTGATGATCGCGCATATAGTATTGAGCTGTGATAACCCGTGGGGTCGCTAAACCCAATAGTTGTATGCGTCAACTACCCCTTGCGGGAGACAGCTAAAGTTATATATTTAAATTACTTTATCCAGCTTTTCGCTAAGATTACTATCATTGAGGTCACGCGCCTCTCTCCATCGCCTCTTCCACTCAATCTCCCTCCCGCAGTCATCATCCCGCCAACGCCTCTTCAGTCCATCACAAGGCTTCAGCCACTATCTTCACTTCCATTTTTCGGGACCCCATTCCAGCGAGTCTGAGGCCACACTGTTGGCTCATTTTTACTTTCTTTTATTCCTTAGTAAGAGGAACTATTGCGATCGCGTCAACTTTGAAAAATTGAGTTTTCACCGGTAATAACTTTGAGGTCCACTGAGAACGAAAAAATATTGTTTAATCGAATGGCTCTGTGTTGTGTGTGTGTGTGTGTGTGTATCTTAACAAAATATTTCAAAAACGAAAAATCGTACAAAGCTCAAACTCCGAATCTACCCATCCATCAAACAAAACAAAAAAATTAATCAACGGAAGTTGGATCAACTTTACTGGAAACTAATATTCAGAAAGTCAGGAATTGTGTGTTTTTGTAAAAGAGTTTCCTGTGAATACGCTAAACCAGTGTAGCTGCATCATCAACTACCTATGCATATCCTGAGTACTGTGTTGGTCCTATCTGTATTGTATCAGTGATGTTTATCTTGCGCAGGGACGCCAAGTCCACTTCTGAATGAGACCTTCAATTTAATACAACAAAGAATATCTCGATCTTTTAAGGGGATTCCTCTCTTCCACTATAAATATCGGATGAAAATAAAATTAAAATTATTTTGTGCTGACTTGAAATTATTATTTAAAAATTAGTTTGATATTGAAACTGTTTGACGTTAAAGTACTTATAATTGATAATAAATTTAAAAAATAGTTGATATACTGATAACGAATTGTGTAACGTTAATGTCAATGGCAATTCATAATATTAAAAACAAGTTTGATTTTATTTAGAATTTTCTTCAAAACGGCTGGAAGGATTTTCTTTAAACTTGGATAGTAACCTGCAAATTGTTTCTGAATTAATCACTAAAACTTACCACATCCAACTGCAAAGTACAAATTAGTTCTAGACTTAATGCCAACATCTACTGGATCTTTATGTTCCATAAAAGGTCTCTGATGACAAATAAGTATAATTCTGATATTGTTGATTTTAATCTTTTCTTGTCTTCTTCAGTATATTGCTGATTGCTTCTTCTCTTAAAAACTAAAAATTCTACAATCGAAAATATGAATGAATATAAATATATAATAGTTTTAAATGTTTTAATAAATTAAGAATTTTATATATGCATTATTATATCACAATTAAAATCTGGCTCAATTAAACAGTAATCATAAAAATTTTATTTGAATTATCATTATTACCAATCACAACAATATAATAAGTACTAGTTACTTTATGTTACTCCTAGATTAGAGGACTAAGTATTGTGATCGTGCTGGATTTAACAAATTGAGTTTTCACCGGAAATACATGTTTTGAGGCCCTCTGAGTCAAGAACAAATGTTTAGCTTATGGTTTGTGAGTGTGTGAGTTCTAACACAATATCTCAAAAATGAAAAGTGGCAAGAAGCTCAAACATTTGGTCATGACACGCGAAGATTTCGGGCAAAATCCATCAGCCGGAATTATGGGTTTACTTTTCTTTCTTTTTTTCAGTTTTTCGTGATTTTGTCGAGAAAAAAAATAGCTCCAACGATTTTATTTAAACTTCATATACTGTCTACACACATTAATAACCAACAAGTGACCAAAAAAATTTCTCTACCTTCAAAATTGAATATCTCAGGGAATATTCATCGGATTTTTCTTGTTCAATAACCAATTTTCATGAAAAAAGAAAAAATCTACTTTTAGAATTAATTGGAAAAAAAGTATGAGGTCTAATTTAAAATAAAAAAGTTGGTTCCGAAATCTCTTATTTCTGCAGCTTAAAAAAATAATTGATTTCATATTTAGAATATTTTAAAAAAATAAATAAATAGGTAATCATTTGAATTTTTTTTTTCCTTCTATCGTACGTATTCAAGAAAAATTGGTGGTGTATGTATATTAAAATTGCCACCCTGTATATGGTGTATATTATAATGTCATTTTGCAGTAAGAGAAAGCCATGTGAGTGTCCCACACCAGATATTTTTGAGATAAAATCTGTAATAACTAAATATATTTTTAAAAAATGCCTAATTCCGAAAGATGATTGAAAATTGTATTAATGATGTTTTTATAAAAGCGCGGTACTTGTTTTTTTTTAATAATTGATTTTTTCTTACCAAATATCCTCTGTATTTTTTGAAATTCACAATTTTCTGGGTAACAGATCTATACAAAGTTTTCTATTAATTCTTATTTTGTTTCTCAGTAGTTATATAACTACCAAGCATTATTAAACTATCAATCCCCCCCACTTTTTCTGGCAATAAATTCAAATTGTTAAGGATAACAAAACTATTTAGATAAACAAAAAAGTAAAAATGAAATTTATCCGAACAATTTAGTAATAAATTCTTATAACAATTCTTGATTAGGCAGAAAACATTATTTAAAATAAAATTAAATACGGTACTTAAAATATCGCTAACAATGCAATGAGAAAAAATTTAGTAACCTAAATTATAATCCAAAATTAAGTTAAGTTAAGCAAATTAAGTTTCCAATTAACCCAAAGTTGAAGTAAGTCTAGAACAATTAAAAATTATTTAACTAGTTAGAAGATATATACAAATATGGTTATTAAATGAAAATAAACTTTTACTAACTGGGACCAGTTTACTCTCCTCAGTAAGTCAAGCACTTTCCTTCATTGGTATATGATTCCTTGCGTAACCAGCTTACCCTTAATTCCCTCAATCTCTGACATATATGTACCAATAAAGTGCAAGGTATCCTATTTTTGTGCAAAAACTGCACAGGGACACGTCAGCAACCTCCTGATTCCACGGTTTGCAATTCAAATTTAATTATTTAACTAATTATTGGTTTATTTATTCAGCGCTTCAGGTAGCCATGATGTTGTCAGTCATCATAACTAAGTGATGAAAGTAAGCTAACACGTGATCAAAGTGATCAAACGTGATCAAAGTAAAGTAACAAATGAATTGCCGAATATTATAAAAAAAGAAATAAGGATAAATATCATTCAAAAATGTTTTCTTTTTAATATATATTGATAACAAAATATATCCTATCATCCTTAGATGGTAGTGAAATTGATATACAATAAATAAATAGAATACAATATACGTATATAAAGACTCACATTTGTTAATATTTGTTTGTATTCAATTAATTTTCATCCAATTAAACGGATTTAAATCAAATGAATATGATTCACAGAATTGACCAAATATATATTCTCTTAACAACAATTTACACATCTAATTGAAAACAAACCGAGATTAATTGTCCACTTTTATCCATATCCAAATAATTCTGGTTGCACAACAGGTAAGCAATAGACTGACACTAATTACGAAATTTACTACCATAGGTATTGAAAAAACAAACTTACCTATCATGAAGTATTGAGCATCATCGGTGGGGAACGTGATTGCGTTGAAGGCCAGTTGCTCATATAAGTCAAAGGCATATATTTTAGAAAAAGGAAAAAATGTTGTTATTTAAATGGCAAAGATAAAATACAAGTTTTAGAGGAATCTTTGAGATTTGGCCAGTTTCGAGTGCGCTAAAAAAATTATTATTTAAAATTTATTTATTTATTGATAACAGATATCGAGTGAACTTGAATCTCCTTGAAATTTTGATACTGAGAAAAACACATTATTTCACAAAAAAATGTGTGGCTGCTCAATAGTATTGAATTGCTACCAAACACAGCATACTAATCAATTTCATGAACATCTTTACAATTGTTCCAACACACGCCCCTAATTGTTCGAGTCAAAGCTTAACTTATTTTAAAAACATGATTTGAAATAATCAAAACATAGTATGTACACAGTATTCGTAAAAGATACAATTCATAAAAATAATATTGACAAGATGAAAAATCTCAAGGCTAAAAACAAGAAAACAATATAACTTTAACAATAGACAATAAATAGTAATGAACTCAAAGCAAAAAACAAAAAAAAAATTAAAATACATAAAATTTGACCAGGATGTCGTTTATTGGTCATATAAGAGGTTACATATAATACCGAGCGAATCAAGTAAATTTGCTCGGTAATGGTCAGTAGATAATTCTTATCTGTTCCGACCAGGTCAAAGAAATCACTCGTAGTCGGGATATTGCTCCTCTACTTCCGAACCGAAAATCCCTTACGATAAAGTTTCGTTCCCCAAACATTTCGCGGTATTTTTCTTTCAGTCGAGGAATGTATTTGTCATAAATATGCCTCTTCTCTTTGTCGATTTTCACTCCCTGTTTGGGATCGTTCGTTTCGAATCGGATGGTTTGGTCGATGATCAATGCATCTTTGTTCTTTTGAAATGCAACGATATCGGCAAAGCAGCTTGAACCGTCCGTGTCGATGCACTGAACTTTATCGAAGCGTGTTTTTCCTCTTTTAGTGAGAAGCTCGGCCATTTCTTTTTTTTACCCTATGGTGTCGGCAGGTGACGAGGAGAATGTTCTGTGGACAGATACAAGGAATAAAATAAACTGCAATTTATTATTATCAAGTATATTTTCATCTTACAGTCCCACCTGGATGATTTTGCCGTTGGTCTGTGGCGCCTCCATCGCCCACCCTTCGGGGTGCAATCAGCCTCTGGCTCTCCAGGTTGGGGATTCCCTCCCCCAACCCATCCTGATCCTTTCCCCTTGCAGGGTTGCCCGTAAGTATCCTGGGTTAGTGAAACCCCTGGACTTGAGGCAATGGACAGGACTCAGTAGATGGACTCTCCATCCTGTGATGGAATCCATCGGGCGTGCGATCAGTCACGCTAGCTCCTTAGAGTTGAAATACTGAACTACGAGCGCAAGCTACTTTCCGAGCCAATTGCTTGCAATTGAGGTAGGATTCGTAGTGGTCGTGCTTTAATCAGCAGCTCCAAGGACTGCGGTCATGAGATGAGCGGGAGGAGACTCGCTATATAAAATAAACCCCGGAGCCAGCCCTAGCTGGAAGCGCATTTGCTGGGTATGCGCGGTTTACCAGAGCCTGCTAGAGTGTGCCTTCTTTGATGTACTAGCGGAATAATGGGCAAAAATAACAATTGTTTTTCTTTTGAAACTGAAGATAATATGCCCTACAAAAGTATTAAGAATTACAAAAAAAAACATCGGGAAATGATGAACAAATAAATGCAAACATAGATTTATTGTTTCGGTTTGAGATTAATTTTTTGGGGGGAATATAATACAATAAATTATATGAATTTATAGACAACCATTGCGGTAAGCCCCTCTCTAAGAAGGAAAATAATTGGAATTCAGAGAACATGTTACGAATTTATTGATGAAGAAAATATTTCAAGCTTGGATTTATGTTTGCTAAAATTCTATGGATATCCTCTGATAGAGCCACCATTGACTGTAAATTTTTTAAATTTTAATAAAGTGATAGAAACAATTTTAACAAATGACTCTATGGCAATGTAATTGGTCTTAACCTTATCTCAAGTAGATATTCATAAGGTCATTCATAGATCGGAGATTAAAACTGGCAATTGCAAATTGACAATCTCATAAAAAAAATGGTGAAGCAGCAATAAATATGCGTAGCACATGTATCATATGGTGCTGACCCGAACGTAGCATTGTCGCTATTTAGCTTATATTGTCGAAACTCCATAGAATACAGTTTAAAACGATTCGCATCTCCCAAGGAGCCAAGCATTCACGCCCACTAATTCTGTTTTTGGTGGAGGCAAAATAAATGCTTCTTAATTTAGGAAGAAAATTTTTGGTTGGCCATTTCTTATCCGGTAAATTATTAATGGAGAAACGCGTCCTGACAACATGTATGGTTGGCATTTTCCGAAATGATTCACACATATACTCCTGTGGTTCTTCTAGGAGATAATGAACTACTACCTGAATCTGTTAAAATATTCAATAAATTCTTGACTTATTAATTTATTAGTAAATTACTTTCACTTTTCATTAATCATTAAAAATTTATCTAGAATATTTTCTAAAAACATTTTGCCGCACTCTGTGGACCTCAAAACATTTTGCCGCACTCTGTGGACCTCAAAACATTTTGCCGCACTCTGGGGATCTCACAATATGTATTTCCGGTAAAAAACTGAATTTCGAACATTTGACACGATTAAACTTTCTTTTATCTACCACCAGTAAATTTGAAGTAAATTTAAATACTGAAGAAACTACGGACCACCAACAGGGAAGTATTAATTATTCTTTTATAGGATAGACCTCGACATGAAAGATCTATTGTGCTCCTCGGAGCCGCCTCAGTGCACTGCGGGCCTTCGGCAGTGAGCTGTCGGTGAGCTCATAGGGAATTATTTAATCTTTTAACTTGTGGGAACATGTTGTTATTGCAAAGCAACTTCTGTTGCTAGGAATAAATTTTTCTTATAGTTTCAAGAAATTATCCCAATATATTACTAAAAAGATGATTTATTTCTGGTTATATTCAATTTTATATTCTCAATATGGAAGCTAGTGACATCTGCTGGCGTAAAAAGAAATTAAATTTTTAATAAAATAAAAAATTATACAGAATAATAACTTATAACTATTACAATATTCTTTATGATAAAATAATTACTTGTAGAATAATCAGATTTTTTTGTAGAATTTAAAAAAATTATATTTGATATTTTTTCTAAGCATGCCATCAGTTTTCCTTGATGTATTCTCAGTTTTTACTTAATATAATCTGAGACTTTATTCATTAATTTTTAGTCTCTATATTGACAAAGATTTATTAGATTTTTTAGTGTCTCAGAGATCCTATGTTGCATTTCGAATTATTATAATCAGAAGGTTTTCTCAATACAAGACAATAGACGCTAACCGATTGTGAGATGGATCGGCAAAAAACACTAAAAAGAAAGTTTCATTCGTCATAGGATTAAAAACTTTAAAAAAATGTTATCACTTCGTTTTTTGAATTTTTTCTTTTAATAAACGATTGCTTTTATAAAATAGAGCTACTTACTAAGAAATTAGAAAAAACGGTAATCTCACTATTATTACATTATATTTGACCTTTCATTCATTTATTGCTTTAAAATATTCTGTTTAAGAAATATAATTTTTTTTTGAATTCTTTATTAAATCATTCCACTATTTTTGAGATCAACCGTATTAATGGAAAATATGTAAAAGACGTTTGACTTGATTTTTACATTTCATCAGTCACAATTTTGTGCCATTTATGTGTTGAGATTCTATACTTGTTAATTGTATTACTTTTCCAAAATAAATCAGGATTTATCTTCAGATTTTTGTGGACGTTTTCCTGTTGCCAAATAATCATGTATCTCTGGCAATGTTAAGCCAGTAGTATCAGGTATCAAAAACATTGCACCAAAAGTGATTAGTATAACAAATAAACAAAGCGATGCAAATACTTTGGTAGCCCCAGCAATTTGTAGATATATGGTGGTTATTTGAATGACAGCAAATCCAAAAAGTGAAGAAAAGATTCCACATAAACATGACGCTATACTTTTCACTTCTATTGAATACATTTCCACTATCATTATCCATGGAAGTGGGCCACATCCTGGAATCAAAATGAGCCTGGTGTTATTTGTTTGTATAAACAGTTCTCACAATTATTTCGAAATAACGAATTATCCTCAAACATAAAAATTTTCACAAACGGTCCAATGTATGAAATGGTGCATTAGAGGAAAAGACTAAGCTCACAGTTCCCCCCAAATCCCCCTAATTTCAATTTTGAAAGATTTTACTCTTCTTTTTCTTTTTTGCAATTTCTCCAACATCCTTAAACTTATGTACGGCAACACATCCCCACTCACTATTACATATTTTGGAGTCTTCTATATTATAAGACCAAAGATGTTAACAGCGAGTGGTTTCTTTGTGTGTGCGCTTAAAGGGGTGTTTTGGTGTAAACAAAATAACTTGAAAAACGGAAAAATTGCAGAAAGCTCGAACTTGGTATATCGTGAAGCTATCGCAGAGGGACCCGACAGTAAAGTTTCGGTTGAAAAAAAAATCGTTTAAACGAATTTTTAAAATAAACTCCCCTAAAAATGGGAGTTTATTTTAGGTTTTTGCGATTTTCTTGGAAAAAGTTCCCAATGATTTTTCCTTAACTTTGGCTTGAAGGTATAATTGGCCTATTGTTTATATAATGAATGATTTCCTGGGACATTTCCCGCACAGGGAAAGCTGCCAAATTAATTAAAAAGAAAGATTCTTTAAAATTCCTATGTTTATAAACTTTAGTTGGGAAGGTGATAGGGGTGGACATTGTGGGCACCACCTGCTCAACACCACGTATTGGTCAGCTTAAATTTCAACTAAGTGTCAGCCTCCAATACCATTCTAAAAATCTTGTCTTTTATTTTTTTAATTATTTCAAATAAAATTGATACCTTTCTATCTAATAGCAAGCATTCAAAAGCTTACAGAAAATTGCATTGTAACCGTTTTCGAGAAAATTGCAAAAATAAAACTCAAAAACTGTGTTATTCTGTAAAGTGCCATTTCCGGTAAACCGATTTTCATCAAATCTTGAATTCTATCAATGCTTCTAATGTGTGTATTAATATTAATAGATGGTGAAAATCATAGATAAAACTGAAGTGGTACTTTAGTGGAAAGTTATAACGTATTGTTCCCCCAGAACCCCTTCAAAAAAAAAAATTTTTTTTGAGGAAAATGTTTTCAAATAAATGTGGTTGATATTTATGTGTGTGTGTGTGTGTGTGTGTGTGTGTGTGTGTGTGTGTGTGTGTAATAGTATACGAAGTTTAAAGAAAATTGATGGAGCCTTTTTCCGAGAAAATCAAAACATTCTGTCAGGTCGCATTTTCCCACTTGATGGATTTTGTCTGAAATCTTTGAGTCTGATGCGATGGTAGCAGTACCTAAACGGAATACCAAAAGTTTGAGCTTCCTGCCACTTTTCATTTTTGAGATATTCTGTTAAAACATAACGCACACACTAAAAACTTTTCTTTTTTTTTTGAGACCCCAAACATGTTTTTACGGTGAAAACTTAATTTCGAACATCTGGCACACGATCGCAATATTTCTTCTAACTAAAGAGAAAGTTTAGTAATATAAGATAAATCAGTTGAAATAAATTGGGCTAAAGAGGTTTCTGGTAAGATTTAAATAATTTTATTTGTATTACTTACCCAAACAATAAAATATATTGTACAGAATGTAAGCTGAAATTGGCAAAAACGAAAGTTTTGTAACATCATTTCCAGACGATTGTAGATAAAAATACAATGCAAGGAATCCCTAAAATAAAATTTGAAAATAAATATATAGAATAAGAATTAAGAGATAAAAAAAAAAAACTTGGCATAAAACTCAAATCAAAACTTAATTAAATGCAGATTTTACCAGTGATACTCCAACTCCAAATGCTGAAAATAGAAATGTAGTTTTGACAGTGAATTTGCGTACTATAAATGGAGTTATAGTACCGCCAAAAAGATTTGTAAAACCACCAATAATTGCACATATTGAACCAGTAACAGCAATGTGTCCCATTTCGAAAATATATTGGGCAAAACTAATTATAGCATTATTTCCACTGCCTTGTTGTATGATTAGTAAATAAAATGATATCAAAAGTGCTTTTTGTGGCCCACGATGGAAAAGACCAGTTATCCCAACTTTGTTATTTTTTCTCAATTCTATACTCTCCTGTAAATATAAATTTCTTCTATAAATAACTGTTCATCATCAGGAATGATTAGAAATAAATTATTAGTAAAAAAAATGGTTTCAATCAAGAGTAAAACAAGAGAGGAGGAAGTTATGATTTCCTCAAAAATGTCATATTATTAAGTTTAGATTATCCAATTGATATAAAATTGAAGATCAGCACATTTAGAACATTTAGAAAACATTATAAGTTTCAAAAAAAGTGTGTCATTAAATCTTGTAAACTGTAGTGAGAGAAAGTTGTGTGTTTCACACACGCATATTGAAATTCTACGTCACAAATTCTGGATTACCTAAAATTAATTTTTTTCGTAAAAATGTTTCAAATAAAAATGACATGTTTACAGTGGCGGCTACTGGTATTCGCGATTGCGCGACTGAACCCCCAGCTATTTAAAAAAAAATTAAATAAAAAAGTAGTAAAATTTTCTTATTTGATTTTATTTTCTTTCAGATTTCAATTTCAAAAAAATTTTTTCATTTTTGTATTAGTTAGGAACATAAGTCACAGTAAAAATTGTATATATTGGCCTGATCTATAAGTATTAATAAAAAAGATCAGTAGTACAATCCGAGAATCAGACATAAAAGAATAGGAACGTATATCAGTATAGAACGTATATCCTTTAATATGTTCGTACAATGAATTGTACACTTAGTGAATTGCATGTATATCAGGAGATGTACAAAAAAGTAGGAAGTTGGGGGTTCACAGTTGGGAGTCGCGCTAGAGAATTAGTATATATATATATATATATATATGTATGTATATATAAAAAATTTCTTTGTATTAGTATAGAAAAGTGTATGTTTTTATTAACTTTTTAAAAAAAGAGTGGGGGTTACAAGCGCGATGAACATTACTTACGATCTTACGAACCAACTTACCCGATCTTACCCGGAGTTAAAAAAGTTGTTTTTAGCAAATGTTCTCTGAGTGCGTGCGTGTGTGTGAATGTATGTGAACACCATAGCTCAAAAACGAAAAAACGTTTAGAAAGTTGAAACTTAATATTCCGTTTAGGTATCACCATGAGATCTGACCCTATGTTATCTGTCGAAATTCCTCAACCAGAAGTACCACTTTACTAGTTGATTTTTTTACTTTTTTGCAATTTTCTCAAAAATGCCTCCGACGATTTTCTTGAAATTTGGTATATGAACTACATACAAAGATCTACGATTTCTATTTGAAACCTTTCTCCGGAAAAATTCATTTAAAGGCAGTTTTGAAGGAGGGGTTGGGTTAGGTTTCAATCTAAAGATCTATTTCGGTTCACTATACAATTCTGTCATCTAAATAATGTTAATAAGAATATAATATGTTGAAATTCCGAGTTTAAAAAAATCAGATAACCGGAAGTGCGTTTACTTTACCACTTTACTAAATGATTTTTTCACTTCTTCGCCATTTTCTCAAAAATTGCTCCGACAATTTTCTTGAATCTACTTACATAAACTAAACATACAAAGATCTATAACTTTTATTTGAAACATTTGTCTGGTAAAATTCATTTAAGGGCACTTTTAGGGGAGGGATGGGCTTATATTATTCTCTAAAGTGCTCTCATATTTGATTATACAATTCTATCATCTAAACAAAATTAATTAGAAATAAATAGATGGCCAAAATTCTGAGTCTCAAGAAAATAGTAAACCGGAAGTGCGCTTTTACTGAACATTTTTTTCAGTTTTCGAAGAATTTCATTAAATTTGGTACACAAACTATAAAATTTGTCAATTATAATTTTGAGAACTGAGTAAGAGAAAGTTCTATGTTTCACACCAGATTTTGTGTGATGTGCCTGCCTGTGCCAGTGTGTGGATTTTTATACATTATATTTATATTTATAAAAATTTGATGTTGGTATTGGTACTTAAAACATCACTAAGATAAATGACCTAGCAAAGGATAGATGCCAACTCATTGACATTTCCTTTGAACCGAAACACTTTATTTAGATAATAAAAATTTCCGTTGAGTTAACCACTTAATTTTCGAACTCAAACGGTACAAGTCTTTTTTTCACAGCTCTTCTCTGGGCGCAAAGTGACAGATTTATTGTGTTTTTTTTTTTTAATTTAAAGTGCGCCAACATCTATGGTCATTAGCGCCCGAGCCTTCTCAGTGCACTGCCGGCCTCCGGATGGTGTTCTCTCGTTACAGACAACACTGCCCATCACTGGACAGTGTGCTGTAAGGGCTCCTAGGAAGAAAACCTAGGGCAGCACAGCTGGACTCGAACCCGAGTCCTCCGCGTGGGAGTCCAATGCACTATCCACTGAGCTAATCCCTTCCCTAATAGATTTATTGCTAATTTAACATGATTAATTGTAGGAGAGGGATGCAAGTTTCTACCTGCCTCCTGGCTTACTTCATGATTTCTATCTGGCCAAGCTACTAATTATGATAGGTAATGTAAGTATTTAAAAAAAAAAAGTTGAACCCCCACATATCCAAGTCAGGAGCCGCCACTGCATGTTTATATCTGTGCAGATAGTTTCTACACTATCACTTGCGTCAGTTTGACTAATAAAAAAAAGTAAAAAAGTCTGTAAGAAAGAGAGAGATACGAATTTGAGTGGCGTACATTTTGATGTGATATGTTGAATGTTTTGGATTCAGCATTCATGTAATGAAGTAAACCAATGAAGAGTACTGTGTTTAAGTATTGGCGTCTTGTTAATTTGAGATTAATTAGGAGTTATTAGTCAAGACATGACAAGAGCTGGCATATCACAGTATAATTAATATTTTACATATATGGGTAAAACCATACAATTTGCTGTACTTGAGAAGAAAGCTAAAACGTTACTTACTTCCCCCCCCCCCCCAGAACTTCATAAAAAATAAAGTTTCCCGGAAAATGTTACAATAAAAATTGAGGATATTTATAGTCTGAAGATAGTGTACGAAGGTTAACAAAGAAAATCGTTGGAGCTGTTTTCGAGAAAATCGCGAATAACTGAAGAAAAAAACATTCAGTAAAAATACTTTACTTCCGGTTGATGGATTTTGCCCAAAACCTTCGTATCAAATGGTAGTACCTAAAAAGAATACCAAATTTGAGCTTCCTGCGGCTTTTCGTTTTTGAGTTGTTTTGTTGGTTCGTACTCAGGAGATCTTCCAGGTTGGTGCTAGAATGTTCTGGAAGAGCTTTCCTCTTTGGAGGATTTACTTCTAGTCTTGGTACAGGACATATGGGAATTTTTGAAAATGAGGAGGTGGGACAGGTTTGCCAAATTAGGCGCTTCTCTCCCTTTCATTGGCCCCGAGCCTGCAGTTGTGTCTTTTGGCACATGGCTGTCAAGCTTCCAGTCATGGACGGCTTCACAGCACTCATTCCTATAGATGAGCACAGTGGATTTTCGGCAGTCTAAGATGCTCATTGGAGGTTAGAACGGGGCTTTTTAGTGACGCAGTGCTGTGTCTTTCATGGAGCTTCCTCAGGTATCTGGTTGGTTTCCTCATGGGCCATTGCTGCTTAAGGAGACACCTCGATACAATAGGGTTCATGCCGGAACCTTTTGTAGGGTTTGTGAAAGGAAATCCCGTACATCTCATGACGAATTGTTTGGGCTGTGAAGAAATTAGGATCAGGAACAGGATGTCGGTGGAAGAGCATAGGATATATCTTTTTAAGGTTATGTTCCGATTTGTTCGGACTGTGGTGAAACTTGGTGGGTGAAATCCGAGGCCGGACTTTTGTTTCGGACCAGTGCTTGTTATTCTTTTGGGGTAGCTCTATGTGGGCCCATGAAGGCTTTGGATAGCGCAGGGTTTGACTCTCCCTTCTATTGATTAATAAATAATAAGAACTCAGGGGACCTCAAAACATGTAGTTCCGAGTAAAATCTGACATGATCGCCCTAGTAATAAGAGAAAAGAAGAATTTCACTAACGATAAACAATCAGAAATGCTTTATTTGTAATTTTCATCATCTGGAACTGAGAGCAATGGACATTTTTTCTATAACAAACACCAAAAATTTTGAGTTACATGTTGCATTACAAAAACGTACATTTCAGATGTTAGACCACAATATTTATCAGAACAAATATCATCTCATGACTGATTAGAAAAATCATTGACACAGTCTGTGTATATAGTTTTGCTCAGTGCAAATATAAATTTTGTTATTATCCAATTTTGGTAATTTTATACGTACATAATAGTCACAACCGGAAAAAGCAAATTTCCTATAGCTATTGTCCATTAATAATGATTTTATTTCCTTCATTTTTAAAATAAACTGACCAAAATTAAAGTTTTATTTTGAAGGTTTCGAAAACACCTTTATTAAACTTCAAAAGTCAAAAAACTATTCATAAGGATTTGACACAAGGTGGTTATAATTTAATCATTTTTATTAGCTTTTACCGCAAATATGTTACATGACTATGGCGTATACGTATCTTATATAAAGGTAATAATATTAGTCTAATAAATTATGACAATATAATTTAGGTTTATTTGAACAATTAAAAAATTTAATAAATGGTGAGAACGATATCCCCTATCTGCTCTTTATTTGCTTTTACAGCTGGATTAATTGCCTTACCTACCCATAAATATGTTAGGACGATGTATAATTTATTGCTATCTAACTAAATTTGTTAAATATCCGCAACAACTAATAATGTAGAATACTTTAAATGTTAGAAGTTAATGCATTATTTCATGTAAGTCTCTCAACTAAACAGGTTATTCAGCTTTTTAATACTCATCCGAAAATCCTGATTTAAAGCACTCATACCACTCACACACTGCAATTATTACATTTACATAAGACTAATTTTCGTCAAAGTTGAAGTTATAGTGGCCATTAACTATAATATACAAAGTTGGGCCAACCAGGAAGCGCTCTATCAATCCCAAGATAACTTGAAATGACAATCTAGAGTTGAGCATACAGTTTTATACTTTTTCTTTTTTTAAATGTTTCAAAGGAGATTATAGATATAAACATTCCAAGTTTAAAGCAAACTGTTAGAGCCGTTTCGAGAAAATTTGCGAAAAACTGAAAGAAAAAAATCAATAAAGTTGCAAAATGGCAAGACCACCGAGAGGGATGTCTTGGTAAAAATAAACCAACGAAACAAAATGATCAGCATTCTAAATTCTGTCCACTAGAGCAGGGAAATCCATATTGAAACAACAAAAAAACGGATTTACCATCAAACTCCGCGTTCTTACGGATTTCCTCAAAGGGCATTGTCGACTCATATGACACCTATGGATTTGGAGAGTGAGAGCGCATGCAGATTCTGTAGGAAGATGGAGGAAACTCCATTACATCCCCTCTAACGGACTGCGAGGCTGCCACTCAGAGATTTAAGAACCTGGGTAGTTCCCAGGAAGAGGAGGGGAATATACCCCTAGAGCCCCAGGGAGCTGTTGTAGACGGTGTTTGCCTGGGACATCTGTTGGGATGCCTTGGGCAGCCTAGGGCACCCAAGGGGCATAGCGCAATAAATTGTGAAGGTCGCAGTGCATCGGGTCCCCTCCAAAAAAAGGAGCCTTCAATAGTCTGGCCACCTCAAGAGGATGGGAACGAATAATGGACTACATGCCGGAAGAAGTGTGAAGGAGAGGCATGATAGAAGACATATAGGAAGGAATGGCCGCGAAAGGGGGATTGAGACTGAAGCGATAAGAAAAGATGAAGAGAGGGAATTTTGGGAATTGGTATATGAAACATTAGTATTCATCAACAGCCAAAAAAAAAATATAAAGTTGACTTCTCGTCGATGAATTTTCCTGCAATGGTTTCCAAGCAGAATGTCATGTTTGAGCTTCCTACGGTTATTCGTTAATTTCGAGAATATTAGTTCATGCACACAGACAAACATACACACCGAACAGAAGAGAAAACGAGTGAGACACAGGAGATGAGGCAGAGTGAGCTAGGTACAGGGGGGGAAGAGAGGACGTGTCTGACAGAGGGAAAGCGAGAGAATGAGCGAGTCTGAGGTTGTGAGAGAGAGAATGAGAGGTGAGAGAGAACAGCCAGATAGAGTGGGAGTGATGGAGAGACGAGGTGACGGGGGGGGGCGAGACAGAGAGAGAGAATAAACAAGACGGTGGAGAAAGAGAGAGACCACTCGCTAAAAACAGAAAAGAGTACAGCACTGTAAGATAATAAAAAATGCCCCTACATAAATTTTGGCAAATAGGTTTTTATTTTATTAGGTATCTCTCAAAACCCACGTTTCCTAATCCCATCCCCACCTCCTATTACGAGTATAAAATGAATTTTTTTTATTTCTTTTATTTTATTTTTTATTTTTTTTTTCAGTACAATCGGTATTGTATTTTGCATTTAAAAGTACATCAAGTAACTGGAATTTATTTGGTGCGAAATTCCAATTTTGAGGAGCCATGGAAACAAAAAAAAATTGTTTCACTATAAAAATGTTAGCAACCACTTTTTTTATATTATCACATTTTATCAGTCCGGAACTTATTGTATAACCTTTTTTTATAAACTGGATTACAAATAGAATTTGCTTTTTTCATATTTTGCACAAAAAAAAGTTAATTCTTTTTTTTTTTTTTTTTTTACTTAACGTGCGTCTACATGTAAAGGTCATTGGCGTGCGGTGATTTATCTGCGCAATGCCGGCCTACGGATAGTGTTCTCTCGCTACAGAAAACACTGTCCATCACCGAACAGTGAGCTGTAGGAGGCTCCAAAAATTGATTCCTTTTTTTTTTTTTTAATTCTTTGGCGACTGTACAATTATGTGCCAGTGATTCATGATTGGGTAAAACAAAACAAAAATCTTAATTATATTAACAAATTAATATTTTAAAATGGCACATGAAATTGTTTTCTCGGAATGATAAACCAAAAGCCAAAAATATTACATAGAGTATAGGCTTTTCCAGTATTTTAAGACACAGTGGTCCCCCCAAAACTTTTCAATAGGAGGGCCGCATTACTAATTCTAACAACAGCAGCGGGTCAGAGCGATTCAATAGCACACAAACTATATATACATATATATATATATATATATATATATATATATAATATATATATATAAAGAGGGAGAGAAAGAGAGAGAATGGCTTAATGACCATTACCTTTCAAGGTGAAATGACTCTGAAGAAGCTCATTGCAATATGGGCGAACCTCGGTTTCTAGCAAAACCTCTGGACGCGGTCTCAATACGGAAACTCAATGTTTTACATGAAAAATGACCGCAGAAACCTAAAACTTCAAAAATTATTCCTTAAACGATTCTTTTGAGATTTATTTTGATTTCCTATTTTAAACTTTACAGGACGAACATAACACTACAATAAACATAGGTATAGGCATTATCATAAGCAATAACATACCTGAATAAGTGTTAATTCCTTTTTAATAGTATCTGGTTGGACACCACCTCTAAACCATCTAAGTGATTCCATAGCTTCAGATCTCCTATTTTTGAGCAATAAATAATATGGACTCTCCGGTATAAAAAAAAATAATACAATAAATACAGTAACTGGAATAGCTGACACAATTATCAAAATAAGGTAACCCGTATAAGGGCCGATACAATATTCTATTAGAAATCCAATAGCTAATGTGGCTTGTGTTATTGACCCTAGGATTCCTCTGCTTTCATTCTGTAACATTAAAAAGGTAAAGGTATTAATTTTAAAAGCGAACTTTTTATGAAATTATTATAAATTAAATTAGAAATTTTAGAAATATCTAATGTGAAACACTCTCACACCTTTCTAATACTACAATTTACATACTTACTATTGACAAACTATCTTCAAATTATCAGAAGATTTTTCTTGTTGGCCGTTAGTTGTAATATGAAAACAATAATTAGTTGGCTTCTCGACCAATTGATGGTAAATAAAACAAAACCGAAAAGTAAATTTTGTAATTGTTTTTTGTTATGACAGTTCGACGTTTCGACAAACTTTGTTTGTCTTCTTCAGGAACAATACAAAACAAAATTAAAGAAACCACAAAATTATAACATGAAACATAAACAAAAAACCAAATAGGTGAGATTACAGTAGTAATGCTAAGTCTGTAATGAAAGGGTGTATGTTGTAATGCAGAAGGCCAGGAGAAGGGGGGACCGTTATGTAAGTACCGTTATGTGTGGAGAAAGTAATGTATGGAGAGGGGATAGAAAAATTGCTTTTTTTATTTATTTATTTATTTATTTTTATTTTATTTTTTTTAATTTTTTTATTTATTTATTTTTTTTTTCCCTTCAGGATTTTTTAAGTGAACAGAGGATATAATTGTAGTGGGAAGAAATTAGGTCTTTGTCTTTTTTATGATTAAAAGGGTTAGGTTGGAGATGGATGTGTATGGACTCAGTAAGGAGTCGCTTGGTGTAATTGGGCTGGGTAGCGAGGATAGAAGGATTAAGGAAATCAAAAGTGTGGTTCAAGGATAGAGCGTGCTTGGAAAGTGCTGTACTGTCTATTTTCTTAGAAGTAATGTCGTATTTGTGCTGTTTGAGTTTTTTATGTAAGTATTGTGAACTTTCTCCCACATAGGAAGCATTGCAATTGGGAGTAGAGCATTTCAAGTTATAGACCGTGTGTGTTTTGTTGGTTATGGGAATAAGATCTTTAAGTTTGGAGTAGATATTGTACAGTTTGTTTGAAGTGGTGAAGCCTATGGTGAGGTTGGGAATGTGTTTCTTAAGGGATTTGTTGATTTTTTGAGAGAGAGAATTAATATGTGTAAGGGATCTATAGATGGGTGGGTTATTGATAAGATTTTGACTGGGTAACCTATGTGAGGATATAGGTGAGGCGGAATTTTTTATTATTTTGTTTATGATATGGAGAGGGTACCCGTTGGAGACAAGGATTTCCTTAGATTTTTTAAGGTTTTTCTTATGAAAAGTAGGGTGAGAAAGAGAGAGAGCGCGGTGAACTAGATTTTTGGCTGTATTGAATTTTTGGTGGAATGGGTGGTTGGAGAGAAAGTGGAGAAGGCGTCCGGAGTAAGTAGATTTAGAGTACCAATCGTAAGTTAAGGTATTGTCGGGATTCCTTATAATGAGTGTGTCAAGGAAAGGAAGTCTGTCATTATGTTCTTTTTCAATAGTGAACTGTAGTTTGTTGTGGTAAGAGTTGAAATGCTGAAGAATCTTTGATGTATCTGTTGGGTTGACGACCAGGAAAAGATCATCAACATATTTAAAAATATGAGAAATAGAGGGGCCAAGAGTAGGAAGGACTTTATCTAAAAGATCATTCATAATAATGTTGGCTAGACAAGGAGCAAGACAACTGCCCATGGCCAAGCCGTCCTTTTGTAGATAAAAACGCTCTTGGAAGACAAAATATCCAGATTTACAACACAGGTCAAGTGTTTCAATAAATAGATCTCGTGGGATAGTCGTGTGAGGATGAATTGATGACCAGTTGAGAGAAACTAATGAGATAACTAGGTCAAGTGGGATGTTGGTAAACAGAGAGGAGACATCAAGAGAAATCAAGATATATTGGGGGGGGGGATTGTTATGGATTTTATTTTCTCGATGAATTCAAAGGAATTTTTGACGTCGTAAGTGTTTTGAGAACTAAAAGGTTGAAGAGCGGGAAGAATGAATTTACTGAGATTGGAAGAGGGGCTATTAATTGAGGAGATGATGGGACGAATAGGGCAAAGGGGCTTATGAATTTTGGGCAGTCCATAGGCACGGGGAAGTGTACTGTGATGGTTAATAAGTCTGTAATAAGTGTTTGGGTCAATGTGGCCAAGATTTTTCAATTTCTTTATGTGCTGGTTAAATAAGTTTTGCTGTTTAGCGGTGATGTCTCTGTCCAACAAGGAGTAAGTATTAGTGTCAGAGAAGAGGTTAGTCATTTTGTCAATGTAATCATGTTTGTCCATAATGACAGTGGAGTTGCCTTTGTGACGATAATATCGTCATGGTGAGTTTGTATAAACTGTTTAGTGGCGGAGAGGTCATGAAAAAAACTTTTTGGAAGAGGTGTGGTCTGGATGTGGCAATTATTTTTGTGTAAGTAGTTAGTCATAATGTTGACCATTTCTAGTCTAAGGCAGTCTTTGTTGTCGTCTGAGATGTCAGTAGTCCGTAGGATGTATTCAGTGTCGATGATCAGGTTGGGGATGCTATGTTTAGGAGAACGGTTGGGGAGGTTAAAGTTAGGGCTAAGGCTGAGGATTTTCTGGACATCATTAGGAATAGTGATGGAGGAAATGTTTTTCAACCAGGAAGGTTTGGAGGTGGGATAATTATCGAAACTAGTGGTACTTACAATGTGGGTGAATTTTCTGTGTAAGGTGGGTCTGTGGTGTTTTTTTGTATGTTATGTGTAGTGGTCAACTATGTTTTGAAAAACCAAGAAATCGGTGTCGCTGAGTATGCCGCGGAGTTTGGAGGCTGAATTCTTGAAATCATGATTCAGGAACCTAATTTCCCAATTGATGGAGCTGATTTCGCAATTGAGCATGGACTTCTTGAAAAGAAATGCAGAGCGCTTCAATTTGTTCTGAGAGTCCCAATGTGTAAGTGTCGGAATGTTGTTAAGGGCATTGTCAATATGTTTTGGGAAAACCCGACTTGTTCTGCATTTAAGGAAAAAACCCTGGTGTTTTCACGAAATGTAGATGTAATGTGGTTAACTATCTCACCGCAGTTGTATTTCTTCCTAAGGTAACTGAAAGTAAATTTGGACACTGGAATGTTCTGCGCCATTATTTATATGATTATCACAAGATTTTTCTTGTTGGCCGTTAGTTGTAATATGAAAACAATAATTAGTTGACTTCTCGACCAATTGATGGTAAATAAAACAAAACCAAAAAGTAAATTTTGTAATTGTTTTTTATTATGACAGTTCGACGTTTCAGACAGTACAGCACTTTCCAAGCACGCTCTATCCTTGAACCACACTTTTGATTTCCTTAATCCTTCTATCCTCGCTACCCAGCCCAATTACACCAAGCGACTCCTTACTGAGTCCAAACACATCCACCTCCAACCTAACCCTGTTAATCATAAAAAAGACAAAGACCTAATTTCTTCCCACTACAATTATATCCTCTGTTCACTTAAAAAATCCTGAAGGAGAAAAAAATATATATATATATATAATAATAGAATAAATAAATAAATAAATAAATAAATAAAATAAATTAAATAAAAAAACAATTTTTCTATCCCCTCTCCATACATTACTTTCTCCACACATAACGGTACTTACATAACGGTCCCCCCTTCTCCTGGCCTTCTGCATTACAACATACACCCTTTCATTACAGACTTAGCATTACTACTGTAATCTCACCTATGTATTTGGTTTTTTGTTTGTGTTTCATGTTATAATTTTGTTGTTTCTTTAATTTTGTTTTGTATTGTTCCTGAAGAAGACAAACAAAGTTTGTCGAAACGTCGAACTGTCATAATAAAAAACAATTACAAAATTTACTTTTCGGTTTTGTTTTATTTACCATCAATTGGTCGAGAAGCCAACTAATTATTGTTTTCATATCTTCAAAATCATAATGTTTACTAAAAGTTTATAATTTAAATTATTAATTTAAAGATTAAAGCTATACAAAAAATAATTCTGAATACACAAGATTACCAAAGATTAAATATAGATAAATAACAACAGATAAATATATTAATCCCCGCGCTTTTGAAAATATCCTTTTGTCCTGAGTAAATGAATTGGTATTATTATTACTGTTAATCAGTATTAAGCCCATTGTTTATTCAAGGCCCCCGCTAGAGAGCCCTTAAATATTAATTGAATATGTCAAGACTTGTTATTTTTTAATATTATAATTAAATATTATAATGACATAAGATATTATTATCACTTAAGTGTTCAGGGGTTGAGACCGCGTCAATGGTTTGTTATAAACCAACCTATAATACAATTCACTTCTTCAGGATAATGTCGCCTCCAAAACTGAAACAACACAGTGTTGCAACATTCAGTGTTGTTTCAGCAATAAGCATATTTGTAATATGAGCTAAATATCGGTTTTTAACAAATCTTTGTCGCGGTCTCAATCCGAAGACCTAAGTGTTTTACATCACAATCGCCATGGAATCTGAAAGATTATTATTCAACATATAGTTGTATTTAAGGCAGTAATTGAGTTATGATTCCCGTGAGGGTAAAGTCGGTGTTGATCCCAACGTCGTGAGAAAAAGTGGGAAGCTACAAGTTGATAGCGCACCTAGGTAGCGAAGGCAGGAACTAAACGGCAGGGAACTGCGTGAGGCGTGCTTACCACATCCCTCCCCCCAATAAAAATCGCCGTCCCTTCATGGGCTGTTGTGTCATAATTAGGTTAAGTAAGATTAAATATATTTTATTTTGATTATTATAAACATGGTATTGCCCAAAAGAAATGAAATAAGTTTTCATCGCTTTAAAAAAATTAATTTCCTTTCTTTAGTAGTAAACATGTTTAATATAAAATCCTGTGAAATATCTGAATCTAGGATTTTTGTTTGTTTAGTTTAAGGTCGAAAATACTTTGAATTTAGTATATTTTTACTTTCTCTTACTCCTAGTAAGAGGAAGTATTGTTGTAATCGTGTCAAATTTTCGATATCGAGTTTTCACCGGAAATATCAGTTTTGAGGTCCCCTGAGTCCACAAAAGTGGGTTTTAGCAAATGGTGTGTGTGTGTGTGTGTGTGTGAGTGTGTGTATGTATGTATGTGAACAGCATAGCTCAGAAACGAAAAACCGTAGAAAGTTGAAACTTGATATTCCGTTTAGGTATCACCATGGCATCAGACGGTGGGTCATTTGTCGAAATTCCTCAACCGGAAGTACCACTTTACTTGTAGGTTTTTTTTACTCTTTTGCAATTTTCTCAAAAATGGCTCTGACGATTTTCTTCAAACCTGGTATATCAACTAGACATACAAAGTGCTACTACTTTTATTTGAAACTTTTCTCTGGGAAAATTCATTTAAGGGCACTTTTGATGGAGAGGTGGGGTTAGGTTTTCATTTAAAGTGCTATTTCAGTTTATTAAACAACTCTATCATCTAAATATTGTTATTTATATAATCTAAATATATGTAATGTTGTATTGATGTTGTTGGAATTCCGAGTTTCGAAAAAATCGGATAACCGGTAGTGCGTTTACAATATCAGTTTACTAAATGATTTTTTCACTTTTTCGCGATTTTCTCAAAAATGATTCCGACGATATTCTTTAAACTTCTTATATAAACTAAACATACAAAGATGTACAACTTTTATTTAAAACATTTCTCTTGGAAAATTCATTTAAGGGCACTTTTAGGGGAGGGGGTGGGGTTGCATCTTCTCTAAAGTGATATCATAGTTGATTATACAATTCTATCATCCAAACAAAATTAATTAGAACTAAATAGATGGCCAAAATTCCAAGTTTTAAGGAAATTGGTAAAACCGGAAGTGCCCTTTTAGTGAACAGTTTTTTCAGTTTTCGACGAATTTCATTAAATTTGGTACACAAACTATTATATTTGTCAATTATAATTTTGAATACTGGAGTAAGAGAAAGTTGTGTGAGTGTTTCACACCAGATTTTTTTCCTCTTATGATGGACCTAACGTATTTCGTATTCTTAAATGATGAAAATAATTACGAATAATTGATTGATAATTATACGAATATCATAAATTAATAAATTACATTCTTTTCAAGTAAAACGTCAAGTAATTAAAAAAAAACAAATCAAAATCGTTAATCAACACTTGTAATTTTTTTTATTAAGAATATTTATTGGCAAATTATACGACGCTTTATTGCTCTAATTCGATTGGCAAGCCGGTAAGTGTTGTTTCATTTGCTATTTGTAAATAAAGTGACAAATATTGCAAATATTGCACGATTTCTTACTTTGTCTTATTACACCGTAAAATAAAGTTAAAAGAAAATTAGAAATTGAGTTTTCACCGGAAATACACGTTTTGCGGCCTCTTTCCGGTATACGGAAAAAAAAATGTTTTTAGCAAGTGGTCTGTATGTGTGTACGTGTGAGCGTTAATAACTCAAAAATGGAGAAAAAAAATCACAGGAAGCTCAAACTTGACATTTCGTTTAGTTTCCCACTACCGGCATCTGACATGAAGGTCTTGGTCAAAAAAAAAATCCATCAACCGGAAATACGAATTTAATGAATTTTTTCCCCGGCAGTTTTCTCGAAATTGGTTTCAATTTTCTTTAATTTTCACTTCGAAAAGGACTTTGATTTTCTTTTAAGTTCTTATACTCTCTAAACAGATAAATGCCTATCACTTTTATTTGAAACATTATTTTCAGAAAAATTGATTTTTGTGGGGGAGGGGGGATGGGAGAAAGTTAAGCTTATTTCCAAGCTAAAGTACCGCTCCTGTACTTCTGCTACCTATATAAAATATTGAGGTACTTTATCTTCATTGTAGACTCAGGGGGCTAGTTTGTAGAAGCTGGGCCTAGAACACGATGGCATCTGCTGATTTTGTGGGGAGAAATGGAGCAGACTCCAGTACACCTCCTAACGGACAACGATGCTCTCTCATCTAGAGAAGATTTGGAAGCCTGTGTAGTTACCAGGCGGTAGAAGAAGACATACATACTCTCCTTAGAAACTTCCCACATCCTGATTATTCCTCAAAGATCTCTTAATCTGGAAGGGGTGCTGTAGGTGAGTGGTCTCACCTCTGGCACCATGGGTAACATAATAGACCATTTTAGGAACACAGACACTATATCACCCCACCCTCAAAAAAAAAGCGGAGTTTTTGGTTAGGTTAGTTATTTTCCCCGAAAACGGCTAGAACATTTTCTCTACCAAAAACTATGAATTCCATTTGCTCATTATTTAAACCAATCACTTTAATTTGAAAGATTTTTTCCGAAAAAATTGATGTTTATATAATATTGTGAATTAAAATGTTTGAAATTACATACGGTTGCTTCTACGCTATTGGCGTTTTCTTCTAGACTACAGTGTAATGTAAATGGACTACTCCACCTGCCAGACTAGTATCCATATCTATGTTACAGACAAATGAGTAAACTTTGAAATTAAAGGAAAATTTGTCACTTAATGTAATATAAAACTGTTTGGTGTTCGGGGTGAGACGGCGTCAGTGGTTTGTTGTAAACTGACGTTTTGCTCATTTAGGCTTCAACAGTAGGCTTCATCAGGATTGTGTCGCCTCTAAACCTAAAACAACACCGATTATAAAGAGTGAGTAATGTATGGAGAGGTGGGCGTTACCTTCCTTCTACCATCTACAGTGATGGCTCAACAGCCATCTACAGAAGGGAGGGAGAAGTTAACCCCCCACCACTCCACTGCTCAGCACTTCCCACACTCTAAATCTAGTTAGTGTTGTTTTAACTTTAGAGGTGACACCATTCTGATGAAGCCTATAGTAATATGGGCGAAATGCCGGTTTACAACAATCCACGGACGTGGTTTCTCAACCTAAAAGGTTGAAGACCTAAGTGGTTTACACGACAGTGGCCGCGGAAGCCTGAAAGATTATTTAATATTTGTACTGGTAGTTAGTTGTATTAACGGCAGTATGAGAATGCCGTGTGAATGGTTCCACACCAGATGTTTGATCATCCAATAGAACTCAAAACATGTTCTGATGAAAACTAAAATGCATAAATCTGACACGATATAAGTAAAAGTAAAACTGAGATAGTTCGTCCTTTATTTAGCTGTTATATAACTTGCAGAGTAATTCCAACATCCATTCATGTTTTATGAAAACTTGTTGTAGAACATTGCTAAATTAGGGAATAATTATCTCGGCTCCCCCTTCTTATTTAAAATTTATTTTATTAAATTGTGAGTAGACGCTGTCGGTTAGGCCGGCCGGAAGTAGTCGAAGACGCCCGAACGTAGTGGAGCCTGGCGTCTGGCCAGCTGTGCACCAGTTCGGCCTATAGTGTGGGCGAGAGAACTTGGAGTTTTTCAGCGTTGTTACCCTACCAGGAGCGATAGGCGGCGCGACCCGTTTGCGGAGGTTGGAGTGGCACAGGAGGCAGAGAATAATTTCCTTATTTTGTAATATAGATTGTGTCTTAAAAAGTAGCCTTGTTTATTTAACTAAATACATAGTTGTATTATTTCGATTTAACTAAGTGTGATCTGTAATCCCTTCCCCTATCTCGTTCCCACCTATTACAATGGTGTCAGGTGTGGGGTCTCCTTTGAGGGCATTCCCGCGCAAGGTGTCCTTGCTGCCGGCACCTGAAGCAAGTAAAATTTCCCACGGCCAGGCCAGAGGGTCTCCTCGCCCCTTCTCTACTCCCCCCTTGTATTGCCCGCACCTCATTCTGAATGGGTAATTGGTTTTGGGCATTTTCTATAATTGTTGCTGCCTCTATAGCCGTTTTGAACGAATTTGGGGATTGGTACCGTAATGGTAACCCGATTTCTCCTCTTAACCCTCTCATAAACGCGGCTAGCGTGACCTGCATAATTTGCTTCCGTGCCCATTCCATCTCTTCCGCGGACATTGCTTCCTTCGGGATAGCCTCTTCCCCCAGTTTACGACAACGATCCGCGAACTCTTTAACTGTTTCTCCTGCTCGTTGCGACACTGCATTTAACTGCAGTAGCTTTTCTGCTGGGGATTGAGTGGGCCCAAATCGTTCGGTGAGTACCTCACAGTAATCTGCTAGGGTTGCGGTGGGTTCTAGGAGTGCAGGGAACCCTGCTACACAAGCTGCTGCAGCTCCTGTCAATTTAACTTGGCAGATAAGTGTTTTTTCTTGCTCTAACCACCCCCCACACTTTGCTACCCTCTCTATGTTCTTCAAGAAACTATCCACACTTTCTTCATCCTCTCTCCCCCCCCAAGGGCGTGGAGGCAAAGAGCCCACCAGCATGACAAGGGGAAGAAGGTAAGAACCTTCGAAGGAGGTGACAAAGTGTACCTGTTCGAACCAGCAGTACCGGCAGGCCACTCCCGAAAATTTAGACGCCCCTGGACCGGACCGCATACAATACTCGCAGCGACTTCCCCGGTTAATTACCGAATTGCACTAGCAAGAGGGGGCACTGTGGTCGTACATGTTAATCGGCTGAAACCCGCGTACGAGCGAGCCGGCACCTCGGTGACGGAGAGGAAGATACGGGCCCCCCGCGAAGGTGAGTACTCCGAAGATGCTGGGACATCGGGAGGAGTCAGTGATCAGCCCATAAGAGGGGGAATGTCATCAGATGATGATGAAGCGGACGACTGGCCAGGGCGCGATTCTACCACCGAGCGATCCCACTCTTCTACGGACTCTCTGGACGACAGCGAGGGTCCCGAGCCCTCTATCTGGGATCCGGACGTAAACGATTGGGATCAGACAGAAGCTGAGGCAGTAGAGAGAACCCCCTACCGGCTAAGGAGCCGGGCCCACGAAGAACAAGGAAGCCGGGGAGCAGGATTCGGGGAGGTCCCTGAGACCCAGGAGGTGCGGGACTGGGTGAATACGCGACCGAGAGTCCGACGCCATAGTCCCGGTAGAAAAGAGTCCGTGTGATAATCTTGATACTACCATCGTTCAAGGAGGTGTGGTGGAGGAGGTGGGGGAAATTTATATACATGTACATCTCGTTTATGTCTGGAAGAAGGTGGTTAACAATCCTTCGGGAAGTGAATGCAGTTGTCTAATGAAAGAGTGAATGTTTGTTTAGTCCTGTGTGCTCTAAAATACTCCTCAGCCATCCCGGCCTGTTGGCGGACGTTGAAGCGTGCCCTCTTCGCCGGGGGGGTGGCAGCGTGGGGATGCTCTGAGGTAAGTAATAAAGTCTGTAAGATCCCACACAGGATAGGGGCCAAGGTAAGTTAAGACCCAAGGAGAAGGAAGGGAGGAGGAGTTGCCAGAGAAGCTAGCGCAGTTCCCTCCACACCGACAGCAGTTAAGCTAGAGAGGCCAGCCATTTTAAACTAACCTGAGGAGCGAAGGAGCAGTAAGAGCACCGCCATCGACAGTACATTCACGGAATCCCGGCGGCTTCCGATGAGGCGAGTCCCAGCCTGGATAGGACTAGAAGGGAGGTGAGAAAAGTGGAGCTCTCAGGAATGGATCTCCACTTTTGAAAAGGGGGAAGCTGTGTGAGTAGACGCTGTCGGCTAGGCCGGCCGGAAGTAGTCGAAGACGCCCGAACGTAGTGGAGCCTGGCGTCTGGCCAGCTGTGCACAGTTCGGCCTATAGTGTGGGCGAGAGAACTTGGAGTTTTTCAGCGTTGTTACCCTACCAGGAGCGATAGGCGGCGCGACCCGTTTGCGGAGGTTGGAGTGGCACAGGAGGCAGAGAATAATTTCCTTATTTTGTAATATAGATTGTGTCTTAAAAAGTAGCCTTGTTTATTTAACTAAATACATAGTTGTATTATTTCGATTTAACTAAGTGTGATCTGTAATCCCTTCCCCTATCCCGTTCCCACCTATTACAAATCAATATTCCTCTATTTCTTATTATTACTTGTAATTAATATGTTTTTATTTTGCTCTCACTCCTTTTAAGAGGAAATTTTGGCGAACGTATCAAATTGTCGAAGTTGAGTTTTCATAGGAAATACACGTTTTAAGGTCCCCTGAGTCCGAAAAAAGTAGTTTTTAGAAATCAACTGTGAGTGTGTGTGTGTGTGTGTGTGTGTGTGTGTGTGTATGTTTGATGTGTAAATATGTGAATATTAAAAAAAAAAAAAAAAAAAATGAATAATCGCAGGAAGCTCAAACTTGACATTTCGTTTAAATACCACCAACTGCAACACGAATGTTTTGGTGTCAAATTCTATTAACCGGAAGTACGACTTTAGTGTCTGGCATTTTCAGTTTTTTTGCGATTTTCTTCAAAACGGTTCCAACGAAGTTTGCTTTAAACCTCGTATACTATCTATATACCTAAATAATTATCACTTTTAATTGAAACATTTGCCCAGAGAAATTTGAATTTTGAATGGATTCTGGGGGCAAGGGGAGTAGTGTTAAGCTTCCTCAAAACTACCACTTCAGTAGAATTTATGGTTCTTTCATCTAAATAACATTAATATACATTAGAATAATTGCTAGAATTCCAGATTTGAAGAAAGTCGATTAACCGGAAGTGCGACTTAACAAAAGAATGAGTTTTTTGGCATTTTCATGAAAACGACTGAAAAGATTTCCTTTAAACTAGGAATACCAACTGCTCAGAATAAACCTATCGCTTGTAATTGTTAACTTTTTAGGGGTTACTGACGAGTTTGAGTAACTCATGTTTTACACCAGATTCTTTAATCAATTCTAATGCAATAATATATTGCTGAAATTCTAGTTTCCGCTTCGCTTACTATGAAGTATTAATTTGCTTGTATAATAAATTTACAAATTTCCTAAATATCACTGAATAAGTTTTTTTTTTATAACTTTTTTATTGAACATTTACAACTGCACGAAATGGTACAATAAATAAAACAGGTGTATGTATATACATATATGTGGCGTGACAGTCGTGAATGGCGGTCATCCAGCGATGGACGCCACTAGTCAATCAGTTGGTCGCGGTACTAACGGCGCCCTAGCCGTCTTGGAGGTTTGTTGTTGAGAAGAGGTTAGGGTGTGATGTTAAGTTTTGATGAAATTTATTGTAGCGAGTTTTGGCAAGTTCAGAGATGAATGGAATGTTGAGATCTGTGGGTATAATATGATTGCTTGGATTAGTTTTGATTGAGGGAGCGTTTAATAAGCGGCGGAGTATTTTAAATTGATAGATGATAGATTTGAGTTAGCAGTCTGTTGATGTTAGATCTTTTAGCCATACCGTAAACTCAAGACCGTAAGTCCATATTGGTGCAAGTAGAGAAGTATATAATCGTCGTTTACTCTGCGGTATTAGTTTTGAGCGTTTGTCCATTAGTCTAGCTAGAAGTTTGTATCGTTTGTTTAGCTCAAAACGTTTAAGTCTTGTGTGGGAGTTCCAAGTTAGTCTTTGGTCTAGGTATAGTTCAAGGTACTGCCGCACATAGTCGGCTGGCAGGATAGGAGTGTTGTACAAGAAGACAGGTCCAAGAGTTGTTCGTTCAAGTATAAAGATCATGTATTTAGATTTTGTTGGGTTATGTTTTAGGCGCCATTTTTGTAGCCAGGGTTGTAGTGAGTGAAGATGAGATTGTAGTTGGCGGACAGTAGTTACAGGATCAGCATGAGTAGAGAAAATTTGCCAAAAGTGTAGATGGAGGGTTGAGATTAGAAGGTAAGTCGGCTGTGTAGATTGTGTAGAGGAGAGGAGCTAAGACCCTACCTTGTGGTCCTCCAGCAAGGATAGGATAGATAGAGGATTGGGAGAAGTGTTCGGAGAGATAGGAAGGGAGGATAAGATAATATGTGCCAAGTAGAATAGTCCTAAGTTTCCACAGGAGCCCTTAGGGCCATGCCCTGTCAAAGCGTGCGAGATGTCCAGGAATACTGTGGCATAGAATTGCTTGAGTTTTTATGAATAAAATTAAATTGATTAAATACAACTAAAGCCTATTACTAATTATTTAAATGTTTTGTCAAGTAACATTTGTGTATTCACAGTAATGTGAAGTGTTCACAGTAGTGTGAAGTGTTCACACTAGTGTGAAGTGTTCACAGTATTGTGATAGTTCAAATTTTCAAAATTGATGTGTTTTTGTATGATTGTATGAACAAAATATTTATCAAAAAAAGGATAAATTTGAAGTTCAAAGGAGCCTGCAAGTTAGTGAATGTGTCATTTCAATCCGAGTTACTGTAATACGTCCTATGTATGATTAAGGTACATTAAATACATTGCTAGAATTCCAAGATTGAAGGAAATCGTATTAAACCGGAAGTAAATCGGTTGTACGCAATAAATAGGTCATGGAATTTTTTCATTTAAAGGTTTGTTTATTTAAATTTTAAGCTGATTCGATTCTTTATTTATCTGTTCTAGAAACAGACTTTTAATGAAGATAATGCGATTGATAACGGGAGTGGAGAGGGGCAATGTCCACATCTTATAACAATATTATAGTATAAAAGGAAATAAGTACATCAAAATTTGACTATACAAATACAAGCACTTCCACTTAAAGATGGGAAGGGAAGGGAATAGCTAAGTGGTTAGTGTACTGGACTCTCACGCAGAGGACCTGGGTTCGAGACCAGCTGTGCTACGCTACCCTTAGATTTTTTTCTTCCTAGGAGCCTCTACAGCTCACTGTCCGGTGATGGACAGTGTTGTCTGTAACGAGAGAACACTGTCCGGAGGCCGGCAGTGCACTGAGAAGGGTCCGGGCGCCAATGACCTAGATGTTGACGCGCCTTAAATTTAAAAAAAAAAAATTGACTTACATCAGCAATCTCTGCAATGAACACTTGGCTACTGCTAAACGTTCCACCCACCCCAAATCCACCTATTATTCTTCCCACATATAGTACATATATATTAGTAGATATAGCTAATATAATCCATGAAATAAGATAACATCCAGCCAAAACGTATAATGTTCCTTTACGTCCAATATTGTCTAAACAAACGGCCGTAATTATTGGACCAAATGCTGCACCAAATGAGTATAAAGATCCAATCCATGATGCTTCATCTTGAGTTAGATGGTTTGATAATTTTGGTATTGTTGGGGAACTCCATGCCATAACACAACCACCAGCAACGTATAGTAGATTTGCTGCAATTAAAATAAAATATCTTTATAAGCAAAAAAAATCAATTAATGTAAATCAATCTTACTTAACAACATTCAGAATAGTCTAAACTTTCGTATTAGTTAGAATCTAAATAATACTGATTTGAAGCCTTGCAGAGCCCATTTTGATTTTTTTTTTTTTACTTTCTCTTAGTCCTAGCGATCGGGCCAGATCTTCGAAATTCGGTTTTCACCGGAAGTACATGTTTTGGAAACCCTTGGAAACCAAAAAAAAAAAATGTTTTAGCACTTTGAGGAAAGTAATGAAATAGTACTTTAGGCGAAAACGTAACCCCACCCGTCCCCCAAAAGTTCCCTGAAATGCATTTTCCCACAGAAATGTTTCAATTAAAAGTTGTAGATCTTTGTATGTGCAGTTGATGTACTAAGTTTAAAAAAAGTCGTTGCACCTCGAGAAAATCGCAAAAAAAAGTGAATAAACAATCAAGTTTGAACTTCCTGCGATATTTCGTTTTTGAGCTGTCTGTTCACACACACGCACACACCATCTTCTAAAAACCACTTTTTTGGACTGCAGTGAACCTCAAAACGTGTAATTCCGATGAAAATTCGTTATCGAAAATTTGCTACGATTACAATACTTGCACTTACTAGGAGTAAGAGAAAGTAATTAATATATTGTCACAGATCAGATTAATATATTCTCCCTCCAACTCCCAAAATCTGGTGAAACTGAATTTGTTTCAAAATTAAATATAAGAAAAATCACCCAAAAAAACTGGAGGCGGACATTTTATCGCTTAGACTTTTTAACATACGTGGCAAGGTGAAAAGTTCTCGGCCTAGTAGTGAAAATGAGTTTTTTTTAATTTTAAAAATGCACTTTGCTTCAATACACTTTGTCCAACGTTTCTCCAATAACTGGATTCCGTTCTTGAAATGCGATTCTGGACGGTCTTCAAAATATCCATCTACCGCTGCTATCACCTCTTCATTTGATCTAAAATGTTTTCCAGCCACAAATTTCTTAAGGTTTGGGAAAAGATGAAAGTCAGATGGAGCGAAATAGGGAGGATGTTCCACCAATTCGCACTTCAAATCCATCCCTCAATTTTCCCATTGCCAAAGCGCCTTTGTGGGCGGGTGCATTGTCCTTGTGAAAGAGGATGTTTTTCTTTTGCAAACCAGGGCTTTTCTCTCTAATCTTATCATCTAGCTGGTCAAGAAGATGTGAGTAATATTCGCCATTAATTGTTTCACCTTTTGGCCGGTAGTTAATTAAAAGAATCCCTTTGGAATCCCAAAAAACATTAGCCATAATCTTTCCAGCCGATGCAATTTTCTTTTCTTCGGTGCAAAGCCACCGGCTTCTATCCACTGCTTGGACTGTTGTTTTGATTCAGGTGTAAAGTGCAAAACCCAGGTTTCATCCATCGTAACAAATCGGCGCAAAAAATCGGTTGAATTCTTCTTAAAACGGCACAAACATTGCTGAGAAACTCGATTCCTCATTTTTGTTTGTGATCAGCATTTAACAAATGCGGCACCCATCTTGCACAAAGCTTTCTCATATTGAGTTCTTCGTGTAAAATGTGCCGTACCCTTTCTTCTGAGATGTCTATAGCCTTAGCTGAGCTGAATCTCATACACCTTTAATCGTCGATCATCTAGGACCATATTGTGTATCTTCTCGATATTTTCTCGATATTCAAGATTAATTCATTTTGTCAAAAAACACACAACACGTTTACTTTAAAACAGCCGTATACAAAACAAACTATTTGTTTGATCAAATTCACATATGGTATTTACTTTTGCAACAAGTGTGCCAGCATAACTAAAACAGTAATTCCATTTGTAGCAATGTCATCATCTATGGGCTAGGCCGAGAACTTTTCACCTTGCCCTAATATGTTCAGTGGATTTTTGTCTCGTCAAGTTTTGTCACCAAATAATCTTTTCTTGAAGTTATCTGTGCATGGATTTATATGTAATTTAGTCAAAGATCTCTTGTTGAATTATTTTATTCCTAACCAACACTTACAAACTTTTCATTGACTTAAAAATATTTCATTTTTCATTGAATAATATTAAACTTTTTGTTTGTAAAAAGTACTAATCATTTAGGAAGGAAAATTTGATTTTATGAATTCTATTCGTTATTCCCATTATTCTGAATTAAAGATTAAGAGAATTACATCATTAAAATGTATAGAAAGTTGTTATTGTTTAAAATAAACAATATTTACGATAACATGTAATAATAATAATAAATAATTAAGATAATACAGCGCTTGAAAAGGAAAACAATAAGTAGAAAAGCGCAGTATATCTATATTGCTTTTAATTAGATTTTGATTTATGATGGAAAAATTTTAAATTAAAGTTTCCTTTTTTTTTCTGATATCTGAAGTAGTAAGGAATTTTTACTTTCTTCTATTGCTATAGGGGAAAATATAACGATCATGTCTAATTTTGGAAACGGAATTTTCCAACCCCGATCTCTGAATATAATAAGGGGAAGTAAAGATCGGATTGAAAAAATCACTCACACGACCTTTTATACTGTAATTAATACAAACTAAATGAGAGATTTCCTTCAAAATCGCAAAGTTCAATGTTTAAAATTCGGCTAACCATAAAATTGGTGGTTGTGATTTTACTTGTACACCTGAGCGGCTTTATGTGAAACCGCGCTCTGTGTCAAAGCTAAGAAAGCTTGTGCAAATGTAAATTTAAACTAACTGATAAACATATTTATTCAGGAAAATTTGTCAAATAATATTGATACGTTTCCATCTATATAGCAAGCGTACCAAGTTTAAAGAAAATCGTTGTAACTGTTTTTGAGAAAATTCCACCCCCCACCACCCAACTCAAAAACCTATTCGGTAAAATCGTACTTGCGATAAATCGAATTCTATGAATACTTGCAATCTGTATTAATATTACGTGGATGGTAAAAACTATATATTATACTGAAGTAGTACTTCAGAGGAAAGTATAGCGCTACTGTTCCCCCCCACAGAACACCCCAAAAAAAAAATCAATATTCTTGGAGAAAAATGTTTCAAATAAAAGTGATAGATATATATATATATAGATAGTATACGCTGTTTAAATAAAATCGTTGGAACCGTTTTTGAAAAAATTACGAAAAACTGGAAAAAAAAAACCATTCAGTAAAGACGCACTTCCGGTTAATGGATTTCACCCGAAATCTTGGTGTCTGATACGGTGGTTGTAATGCCTCAATAGAATACCACATTTCAGCTTCCATTTTTCGTTTTTGAAATATTCTGTTAAAACACACATACGTACATACAATACGGACAATTCGGTAGATACACTTTTTTTTACTTTCTCTTATTCCTAGTAAGAGGAAGTATTGTAAGCGTGTCAAATTTTCGATATCGAATTTTCACCGGAAATATCCGTTTTGAGGTCCCCTGAGTCCAAAAAAGTGGTTTTTAGCAAATGGTCTTTGTGTGTGTATATATGTATATATATATATGTGTGTGAACAGCATATAAAACCGTAGAAAATTGAAACTTAGTATTCCCGTTTAGGTATCACCATGGAATCAGACAGTACATTATCTGTCAAAATTCCTCAACCGGAAGTACCACTTTACTAGTTGGCTTTTTTACTTTTTTGCGATTTTCTCAAAAATGGCTCCGACGATTTTCTTGAAAATTGATATATCAACTTCACATACAAAGAGCTACAACTTTTATTTGAAATATTTCTTTGGGAAAATTCATTTAAGGGCACTTTTAGGAGAGGAGTGGGGTCATGTTTTTTCTAAAGTTCTATTATAGTTGATTATACAATTCTATCATCTAAAGAAAATTAATTAGAAATAAATAGATGACCTAGATTCCGAGTTTCAAGGAAATTAGTAAACCGGAAGTGCACTTTTACTGAACAGTTTTCGACGAATTTCATTAAATTTTATACACAAACTATAAGATTTGTCAATTTGAGAACTGGAGTAAGAGAAAGTTGTGTGAGTGTTTGACACCAGATTTTTTTTTTTGTATTCAGGCGACCCCAAAACATGCATACCCGATGAAAACTTAATTTCGAAAATCTAACACGATTGCAATATTCCCCCCTCATTTTAGGAGTAAGAAAAAGTAAAATGTCTGAACATACAAAAAAAAATGAAAATTCGCAGGGAGTAACGAAATTCATATTCGTTTTATGCATGCAATCGTGGAGTTCGAATTTAAACCGGAAGAGCAGCTTTACTGAAAATTGTTCTTTTTCGCTGTTTTTTGCGATTTTCTCAAAGACGCTTTCAAAGATCTTTGAACTTGACATTCTAGCTTTGAATACACGCCCATAGGCGTAACACACATTTTAAATAATTTTTTCCAGGGGCAATTGATTTTTAGTGGTTCTGGGAGTACCGTGGGGGGGGGGGGATTGCATCATGGTTCTAATGTGCCATCTCATAATAATTGCATAATATGTTTACGGTTTATTCTAGTTGTATGACTATAGAATTGCAATTTTTGATGAAAATCCATTAATCAGATTTGCGACTACTTTTCCAGAATAGACTCATTTTTAGCTCATAAATTAGTACACAAAGTTTTTTAAATCCTATCGCATTTATTTTAATTATATTTCTGTTAAAAATTGATTTAACGGAAGCTTTGGATGTTAGATTGCAATGTTATTTGAAGGATTGATAAAAGCACTATCTTCTGGGCTACAATATTAGATACCAGCTTGTTAAGATAGCATGTGTACTTAGCAGTAAAAAAAAAAGGTCATAGAATGGAAATTTAGATTTAATTCACGACTTCACAGTAGGGGGCTTAAAAAATTGATTAAATATAAGCACATTCTAAAAATTAATTGCTATAAACTAATTACTTACCAATAGCAACTGCAAAATAAAGTCTGGTCTTGGAATTACGTTCCACTGCCACCAGTTCTTTACTGTCCATGGTCAGGCAGGTAAATAAGACATTAAAGTATTATTACATTATTATTAAAACTTGTATAATATTTCTTATCTTTTTTTGCTTTTTTTTTTTGTATTAAAAAAACCAACAACCCCCACCTTTTCTTTTGTCATCCCTTTATTATTCCCCATTATCTGTTCATTAATCTGTTATTAAAAAGAATGAGATAAAATTGGTGAATATACTTAACTTAATCCTTTCTAAATTTATCAATATTTGTTTATTTATTATTTCTTTTTTATTTCATATAAATAATAATAATATTTGATATTGTATGTCCTTTAATTAATAATTTTGCTTCGTCAGTGTTTGTTATTAAGAGGAAGTATATATTGCGATCGTGTTCAGATTTTAATTATTGAGAATTTTCAACAGAAATACGAGTTTTGAGGTCTTCCGAATTTGTAAAAACAAAACAAAAAAGTCTTGATATTATGTAAAACAGTAAATAATATATTAAAATTAACTTGATTTTTTGCATCTTTTTATTGCGTAATTAAATAATTATGAAATACCTACGGAGGGAAAATTAGTAAATAAATTCTAAACTAGATTTTTCATAGAAATAATTAGCCAATTACAGTGTAGAAGAAAAGGTGTGATATATGGGTGAGTATATGTTAGGCCAATCAGAAATTATCATTTGACCACGCCCACATTTGACATTTCACTTCTACTACTATGGTGCTGTTGACCAGGGACCATATAATCCTGTACGGCACAAGTCCGACGGGCTGATCCATTAAGCATCCTTCTTTTGCCAACTGATCCGCTCTTTCGTTACCCTCGATTCCAAATCGAATTCACCTAGTAGGGTGATGTAGATCGCTTTCTAGTAGTGCCCCCTGGAAACGCAAGATTACCTTATTAGGGCTCCTGCGGCTAAACGGTCTACAATTCCGCCAGCATGCAACCCATGGTGATACCCAAACGGAATATCAAGTTTGAACTTTCTGCAATGTTTTGTTTTTGAGCTTTGCTGTCCACATTTTGAGATACGCTTTTTGAATTATGTTGACCATACACATTAACTATTAGTTATACCTATTACTTAGTCATTATCTAAGTTCCTCTCTATTGTGTCTTATAAATATTAGGCCTATATTGTAACAAACATAATTATTGTTGAATATGCGGATGGATCCGCAATGGTGGTTAACATTTGGTATTTATCCATCGTAGCATGGATATTTATATTGTTTCTGACCGGTTTCGGATTTTCATCTATTGTCAGAACAAATTCAGCAAGTTCGTGCAGTGAGTTCACTTCAACGTAATGTTTCTGTTACAGTCACATTTGTTGGTTGTATATATGTGGTGAGGTTATAAGGTTATGTTACTATGTGTGTGTGTGTATGGGGCAGTAACATAACCTTATAACCTCTCCACATATATATACAACCAACAAGTGTGAGTGTAACAGAAATATTACGTTTAACTGAACTCTCTACACGAACTTGGTGAATTTGCTCGGACGTGGAAGTTATGTTACAAGAACCCGGAAGCCTCTTTTTAAAAAGATTTATTAACAAGTACAATAATAATATTAATTTTACACAATACACAATTTACTATATTTATATGAAATTAGATGTGAACGGTCTGGAGGTGAGCTGAGAACTGACTGTCTGCTGGTCGGTGGCTGTATTTATATGAAATCAGCCTCTGCTGACTCAGCCTTGGTACTTTTCCATAGATGTGTCATAACTCCTCCCTCCTTAAGTTTGGAGCTCCTGCGACAAATGGCATGAGAGTCCGGGGTAGACAGTGGTTGGTGCTGGCTGCAGATGGTTTGTGGCTGAGTTCCACCTTGCTGTGGATTCGGTTTCCTTCTATAGACATAGTAGAAATATGAGGAACATAGTAATAATAGGAGGGCTATCGCCATTATGATGTAGTAGTAAATAGTTGCGGAACCCTCCACAGCATAGTCTTTTTCTACAGGGTATCTCTTCCAGGTGTTCCAGCGGTTTCATTCTGAGGTTGATTTTGTGCAGATCCTCGAAGGATATGTTCGTGCTGGTATGAGTGAATATTTGTGTAGAAGTCAATATGCTTTTTGAGTCTTTATATACGGGACTGGCTTTACTGTCCAGTAGGGTTTCGTCCTTAGATAGTTTTACCAGGCTGGTGTTAGTTAGAAAAATGGTGTCGTTACGGTTGTCCTTGCTTATCACGATCAGGTTGGTCCTGAATGTTAGGAAGTGGTCTATAAGGGAGATATACTTAATAAATGGTGCGCTTGACGTGTACACTGTCTTGCAGGCTGAGAGGTTGATGTTGGTTATGATTTGTCGGATACAGTCGTCCTGGACGCTGGTCTTGTTGTGGCAGTACATTGCACCGTTGATATCCTCACAGGTGGCTGTAAATAACTCATCTTGGAGGTGTAGGACCAAAGGTGGATGGACGTGCATTGTCATAAGGTGGTTGTCTTTTTCTACAGGGTAGGATAAGAGGAAGTACGTTTCGAAGGAAGAGGTTTTTAGGGGAACGCTAATGAAGTAGTAGATATTCCAGGTTTTTATTGAGCAGTGTACCTTGCTTAATTGCCAAAGTGCCTCGATGTCTGCGGTTATGAAAGTTATATTGTGGGTCTTTTGTAGTGACTCGATATCTTGAAGAGAGAAAATACTAGAATGTATGGTGTTTAATTTACAGAAATCCAGAGAGTTTTCCATGTCGTCAATATGGTTGGCGATAAGGACCAGGTTCAAGAGGATCGAATTGAATTGCTGATTTAGTTCAACTTGGCTAATTATAGGGTTGGAGAAGAAGGTTGTCATTTTGTCATTGTTAGTTCGTATAATTTGTATGTCGTGATTAAATTCTTCAATTACGCGTTTGTTTATTGCCATCTGGCTTTTGAGATTGTTTTCGAGATGAAAACTGTTGCGTTCTATGATGTTTATAATTCTGTCGTACCGTTCCTTGTCGTCGCTGTCCATGTTTCCCGTTAGCCATGATATGGCTTTGCCTAAGCCATTAATGAGTCCGCGTTTAGGCCGAGATTTATTAACTGTTAAATGGTCTAGTTTGTTACGAAGATAGTGATAGTATTTGAAGAGTGATTTTATCTGTGCTGTCTGGTTGTGCTGATAGGTAGTGCCAATAATGTAATAAATTTTATCTAATTCAATATCTATTAATTGTACGTCAGTAACGTGTATAAAAGTATAGTATCTGTCTATGACGTAAACTGGGTTAAGTGCCACGGCTAGAATTCCCGGGCCCTGAGTCAGATCTGTTATCTGTAAACTGGTAGCTACATTCCCCGCCGTCAGCAGTTGCAGTGTGCTTATTATTGCCGTCAGCATATGGGATGCGTGAGTCATTGTCCTTATCTGTAACAGGAAGAGCGTGTTGTGTAAATTTTCTAGGTCTTTTTACTAGATTAGGATGTACTTTAAAGGATTTCCTTTGCGTGGTTACTAATTTAGTTTTCTGAGAATAATTTCCCCTTTTAAACTTCGGCTTGGCTTTGCCGTATTGTTTGTCTCATATGTAAACTTCGCCTTCCGGAATTTCGATATTTTCTCTGGTCTGGTTTAGTCTGTTAGTCCGTGTTTCTTTTTCTTTCTCGATAATTTCCTTAATAGCGCGGGCTACCAATTCCCTATCTTCATGGTATTCTTTAACTTTCTGTTCTAGAACCAGGTCTTGTGCGTAAGTGGTAGTTTGTATGCCGAAGGTGTCATTTTGAGGTCATTTTGAGGTTAGAAACTATGGCGTTGTTATAGGCTATTAGTCCTAGTCTTAGAATTTTGTTGAGGGTGTAGTCTTTTCCGTGTTTGATTATATTTAGAATTTCAATTAGTGTCGAGTGGGCTCTGTTTATTAGTCCGTTGGAGTCCGAATGGTTTGGGGTAGTAAAGTGGGTGTCTATGTTATTGTATTTTAGAAAGTTCTCCACTAGTCCGTTTTTAAATTCTGTTCCGTTGTCAAATTGAATTGTCTTAGGGCAAGGGAATAGACTTAGATAGTGTTCTAAAGAGGTAACGATTTCGTGAGCAGAGGAGGTTCTAATTGGATAACCGTATAGTTTTTTGGAGAAACAGTCAATGAGTGTAAAGATTTGCTTCCCGTTGTAGTGTAGTATGTCTCCCTGTAGTCTTTCGAAAGGTTTGGAAGGAGTAGGTGTAATTTCATAAATTTGTCGTATCGGTCTACGCTCGTATTTTACTTCCTTACAAAGAGAACAGTTGTTGATTACTTTTGTTATCTGTTCGAGCATTTTGGGCCAGTAGTAACGTTTGGTTAGGGTTCTGTACACTTCGTGTATACCACGGTGTGCGGTTTTGCCGACATGATAATTTTGAATAGTTTCTTCTTGTTCCGAGGAGTCTGTTATGTCTAGTCTTTTGGTGTAGTATCGTTTGAGTTTGACTGTCGGAAATTTGTCTTTTATTATATTGGACAGGTGAACAAAGATTTGGTCGTATATCTGTTCGTCAATGGAGTTTTCTATAGGAGGTGAGCACAGGACGCCGTACGTATGATTCGGTTGTAAGTATTCTAGGCAGTATTCGTCTATGTCGTTAGAGTATGGGTACCTAGTGTACCAGTTGTACCTAGTTTTGTTGAAAGGTCTGTCAATTGGGACTTTCGTCTCGGGGTTACCGCGGGTCAGGACAATTTGAAATTTTTCTACGTTGATGCAACGGGTCTTGTCGTCTATTATTTTGATTTGACTGTTAGAGGATTCTTGGGAGTGTTGCGTTTGTAAGCTCTCATTCTCGTCTTCGTCAGTAATGTTTAAAGCTCGTGCTAGGTCTTCTAGGATTTCGTCGCTGGTTTCAGGTGAAGGGGCGGAAAGGAATTCGTTTAGGATTTCTTCGGGATTTGGAGAGGTCTCCACGGCGTTTAGGTTTTGTTCCTCTGGTGGGTTTCGTGATAGTGCGTCTGCTACTACGTTAGTTTTTCCCTGTACGTACTTGACGTCGAAGTCAAAGTCTGCCAGTTGTAGTTTCCATCGTATGAGCTTAGAATTTGGCTCTTTGAGATTGTGTAGCCATTGTAGTGGTTTATGGTCAGTCTGTATAGTGAATTTACGTCCGTAGATGTATGGTCTAAAGTGTTTGCAGGCCCAAACTATGGCCAGTAGTTCTTTTTCTATAGTGGAATAGTTTTCCTCCTGTCTGTTTAGTGTGCGAGAGGCAAAGGAAATAGGGAGGTCCTTTCCGTCTATGTTCTGGGATAGGACTGCTCCGATAGCGTAATTGGAGGCGTCTGTTGTGAGGATAAAGGGTTTCTCGAAGTTAGGCAATTGCAGGATGGGACTATTCTGTAAAAGGGATTTCAACGTCTCAAAGGCTTGTTTATAGCTGTTGTCAATTATGATGTCTTTGTCTTTTCTTAGTGAGAGGGTTAGAGGTCTGGCTATCTTGGCATAGTTTTTGATCATCTTTCGGTAGTAGCCTGTAAGTCCGAGAAATTGTTTGATTTGTTTCTGTGTCTTGGGAAGTGGAAATTTAGCAATAGCGTCTAGTTTGGCCGGGTTAGGTTGTATACCCTTGTCGGAAATGATGTGTCCTAAGAAGAGAAGTTCGCGTTTGAAGAATTCCGTCTTGTCCAGTTGAATTTTTAGATTGTGTTGTCTAAGCTTGTCAAAGACCGTCTTAAGGTGCTTTATATGTTCGTCCAAGATGTCTGAAAAGATAATAATGTCGTCCATGTATACTAATACGTTAGGGATTCTAGAAAAGAGGGAATTTACGGCTCTTTGGAATGTGGGGGGCGCATTCTTAAGCCCGAAAGGCATGCGCAGGAATTCGTAATGTCCGCTTTCAGTAGAGAATGCTGTCTTGGGAACTGATTCGGGATCCATTTCGATTTGATGGAACCCTGAAGCTAAGTCAATTGCTGAGAAGTAAGTCGCGCGTCCTATTTTACCGAATAAGTCTTCAATGTTAGGAAGGGGGAATTTGTCCTCGATTGTCTTGTTGTTAAGTTTGCGGTAGTCTATGACCATTCTTATTTTCTTTTTACCGGAGGCGTTTGGTTTCTTTGGTACTACCCAGATTGGGCTGTTGTAGGGGGAATTCGAATGCTGTATTATTTTATTTTCTAGTAGTTTGTCGACTTCAATTTGTACGTCTTTCCGATATATTTCCGGGTACCTATAATTTCGAGTGTATACGGGGTGTTCGTCCGTGGTTCGGATTTTATGCTTCAGTAAGTCCGTGCAGCTTAGTTTGTCATGCTCTCTTTTGATTATTTGGGGGTAGTTCTTTATTAGTTCTATTATCTTATTCTTTTCCTCTGAGTTCATGTGCTCAGTTCTTATTAGTTTAGGAATTTCATTTTTTATTTCTCTTAACCTAAGTTTGTCGGACATTTCGGGACAATTGGTCACTACTACGTCCGGTATGTTTATACTAGTTTCCTGCGGTTCGTCGACATCCATGGGTTCAGGGCAAATGGCCATGACTTCCTTGGACTCAACTTTACACAGAATTTTATTATTGTTAACATTATACAGTCCTTCTTTTACGGTACACTTCTCATTAATTTTTATATCTTCATTTACTAATCCGTACCTTAGTTCTTTATTTCTAATTGGTAATTCTATGAAATTGACACCTTGCTCTATGTTGATTATATTTGGATCGTCACTTGTGGCGTTAAGGGTGAATTTCAGGGGGATTGTGCCTTGAGGATAGGAAAGGACATTATTGTTTAGGTCTATACTCATGCCAAGTTCTTGCATGGTCTTATGGCCTAATAGGATGTCATATTTGTCTGAGAAAGGAAACAAATGGAATTTGGTTTGAAGGTTTACGTTGAAGGTTTCTAGGATGTTAAATTTACATGAGGATTCTCCCTGCTTCTTACCTGCGGGAGTGGAGATTATGAAGGGATCTTTTACTAATAGGGCGTTAGCGGGAACCACATTTGGATTGATATAATTTTCCGACGAGCCTGTGTCTACTAGCCATTTGAGGCCGGATTTGTCTACGAAGTGGGGTAGTGATTTATTTACGAGGTTTAAGCTAAATTCGGGGGGCCTTCTTGGCTCTCGTGGCCATCGTCTAAAAAATGCTCAAATTTTTCGGTTATTCTGTCTATAGAATTCTCTAGGCGGGAAAGTCTGTCCTCATATATTTTATCTGGTTCGGTATAGCTTTCAGGTGGGTCTTCATTTTGGCAGTGGGTCAGTTCGTGTGGAGAAACATAGTCTTTCTTAGTGTAGGGGGTAAGCATTTGTATATATGAAAGATTATCTCTTTGTCGACTCGCATCATCAGTTGGTTCAGGGCATCCGCTGTCAGTCCGTCTAACTTAAGTCTAATGTAAACTAAGTTTCGCAATTCCTGTACTCTATTGACAAAGTCAATGGGAGACTCTCTAGCGTGCATTTTGGTTTGTAAGATCTCGTCCTTGAGTATCTCGTAGGATCTCGAGTCAGCAAAACTTTCCTTTAAAAATTTTAATAAATTTAGTAAATGGTCCACATTGTTAGAGAGAAGGATATTTCTAGCGGGCCCTACTAATTTACTTTTTACTTTTATAAATAGAATGTTATGGTTGTAGTCCCTTTCGACTATATTTTCTGCGCAGACAGTAGCGAAAGCACTTTCAACAATTTCGCAAAAGAATGCTAGCTCGGAGGGGTTGCCGTCAAAGTAAGGTATGTGGTCGTAGTCTTCCTTAGAAATTTTATAATTAATTTGTGTCATTTCGGGGATGGTTTCTTTAGGGAGAACTAATTTGGATGGTTTGAGGATAGATGAGCTACTTACAGATTTGCGTGCTTGTTGACTCGCCAGCTTGCTGTTCTTCAGTTGTCTGAGGATGGTCCTGGTTCTTGTAGGTGGAGAGCTGCGAATAAGCCACTGATGTGGGAGCTTCTAGTCTTCTTTGGATGTGGGACGGATGGTCGCACTGTGAGACAAATGGTCGCACTATTCGACTTGAGCCTTCGCAGTCCCTGTTCGGGCGCCAGTTATGTCACAAGAACCCGGAAGCCTCTTTTTAAAAAGATTTATTTAATATAAAGTTACAATTATAATTTAAAGACAATACACAAGTTACTCTAATAGTTTAACACAATAATATAATGCACTGGAAATAAGAACTTAGATGCGAATGGTCTGGTGGTGAGCTATGAACTGCCTGCCTGCTGGTCGGTGGCTGTATTTATATGAAATCAGCCTCTGCTGACTCGGCATTGGTACTTTTCCTATGGATGCGTCATAACTTTGATTAACTTAATATAATTCTCACCATCATTGGCACCTAAATTGCCGGTTTTACTTTTTAATATAGTCCCTAGACCATTTATAATACCTCTTTTATTCCTACTAGTGGAATTTTTAATATTAACCATTTCTAGTTTACTACTTATTATTTCTCTTATATAATTTATAAATTTACAATAATTAGTGATTGATTTTATTTTATTCACCTTATCTCCTATTATATCCTCCAGTTTATGATTAAATTGCTTTCCTTTATTTCTTCTAATATATTTTATAGTGGTTGTCTGTATTTTGTACTTGTTCCAATAGTGGATTTATTTGGTAGAAGTGTATTAGTGTGTGTATGGTGGTTTGGAGTCTATCTGTACCCATGTTTATTGGTAGTATGCCAGGGTTATGTGTTATATTTTTTATTTCGAATCTTTGAGTCAGGATTGTGAGGAACCTGGAACAGTTTCGTCACGGTTATTATGTTTTAATTTTCTAGGGCGTTTTATATTTGATATATGTACTTTGTTTTGTGTGTTATAGTGTCTGGGTGTTATGGTTGCTGTTTTTAATTTGCTACTTATTGTCTCGATAGTTTCTTTTTGAAATTTATCTTTAGTTTTGCTCATTTTTTGTTTGTTCTTAATGTAGACTCTTTCGGAATTTCGGGGGGTTTTTCTCTGTTTTTATTTCTTTTCTCTATGGTCTTATTCTTTGTTGCTTCGCTTTGATTCCTAATTTGTTCATATAGTATTTTTGTTTTCTGTCTGTGATTAGTAACGTAATTGTTTATAAGTTGTTTCTGTAAATTCATTTCAAAAATAGGGTTTCTCTGTATGTGTCCGTGTATCGTTTCGAAGGGGGTTCATTTTGTAACTGTATGTATACTGTTATTGTAGCCTAGGTCAGCGTATATTGGTTTCTAAATTGTCTTTGTCGAATTCTTTCCTGTCTCTCAATATTCGTATATGTTCGATTAATGTTGAATGAAATCTTTCAGCGATTCCGTTAGATTCCGGGTGTTGTGAGCTCATTAAGTGCAAGTTTATTTTATGTAAGTCTAGTAATTCTTTAATTACTGAATTGTTAAATTCCAGTCCGTTGTCAGAAATAATTTGTTCCGGTATCCATAGTGCGTGAAATATTTGATTAGTTTGTCCGCTGCTTCTATTCCTTGTCCCGATCTGAGTTTGTATACTTGTGCAAATTTTGAGAAAGAGTCGATTATTGTGAGAAATTTGTTTCCGTCCAACGTTAAACTGTCTATGTGTAGTGTTTCGAATGGTTTCGTTGGGGTAGGTGTATGATTAAATTTAGGTTTGATTGGGATCCGGGCATATTTTGTCCTTAGGAAGATATCGCACCTATTTATGTAGTTCTGTATAGTTTCCCTCATGTTTGGCCAATAGTAAGTTCTTTTGATTCTATTATACGTTTCTTCTATACCTCTGTGATTAGTTTTTCCCGTATGATAGTTTTCTATAGTTTCCTTAATTTCGTCTTCGTCTTCTATGTCTATCAGTTTTTGTGTAAATTTTACGAACATGATGTCTGAGTCTTTAAAGTAATTCATTACAGTAGCTGTAAATGGAATATAAAAATCATGTTAGTCCGTATTTTGTTTTCGGTTGGATATATTCTTTTATAAATTCTATTATGTCCTTCTCTAAGATGTTTTCTGAAATTTCCGTGAGTATTCGAGTCTTTGTGTTGAATAACTTCTTTACCTTGGGTTCTCTTGGTTCATATTTGACTAATGATAGTATAATGCAGAGTGCACACCTAGCTGGAGTGTTAGGCAACTTACCGCAATCTTGAGTGAAGTTTTCCCCTGCACATTTTACGCATCTTGGTCTGTGCTGACAGCAGCTTTTCGTGTGACCACACTTCTGACAACGCTTGCATTGTACTATTATACGTTGCTTATGTGGTTCCTCAACTTTGATTTTTAAGTAAAGAGGGTTTCGATATCGAAAATATACTTGTTATTTGGTCGAGGTTCGAGTTCAACAATAAAGAATGGCAGAGTTGGTTTGGTGACTGGATGTATCATTAGAGTACGGTTCACACCGTGTGGCCGAGCTCTGTGAGTTCTTCCTTGATGAGCTCGACGGGTCGATGCGCACACTTTGATGAAGTGTCGAATGACTACCCTGTAGGCCTTGTCTTTTTCTATTTGGAAGGTATGATAATCGGCGTTATTCTCCTTGAGGAATCTGATGATGCGTCTGTAAGTGTCACTCGTTTTGGCATTAATTACTAAGTCAGTAATCCGTGCTTTGCAAGAAAAAGTATCAATCACTACTAACTGTGATAATGCAAGTACATAGAGCTGTATATTGGTTGACATTCTTAACATATAAAGGGGGAGGTCTGTGGACACGTACTGGGATGGTGAACGTTGGCTTCCATATTTTCTTGATCAGCAAGAGGAGCAAATGGATTATTTGATAGGACTCCCCGCGGGGCTGTCACGGTCGCTACTGGTTTCTTTGTGATTGCCATTGGTGGTTGACGAAAAACAGTTGGACTGAGTGAGAGGTGTTGGTTCCTTGGGAGATTGTGAGCTTTTGTTCCCTTGTTGCTTGACAGGGGTTTTGGTGCTAGAGATGATGTCTTTGACTTTTTTATTTTGTTTAGGCGAGTTGCCAGACGTACAGGTCCTCGTTTTTAGACTCATTGTCTGTGGAGATGACTAATTTCACTCATTACAGAGGAAAATAAATAAATGAAGAGTTAGTATTTTAAGTCCTTATGTACTCAATACAGAAATATTATTTACAATTATTATTATATACAATTACTAATTACTACTTACACTATCTAGTTTTATATGACTACTTACAGTTTTCGTTTTCATTTCTCTAAATCAGTGAGTAGTTTAATAGTTTTTGAAGTCCACAAACTGATAGCACAAATTAGAATTAAACATTAAGTCACTTAATATAGGTTATATACACTGTAAACTAAAACGTTTTAAAATAAAGTCATGGAAGTACTAATATGCAGATCACTATTTTAAATCAAGAGAGGAACACTCAAAATGATCCCTTAGCACAAAATTAGGCAAAAAAAGGCAACGCATTTTGAGAAAATTTAAATTTAAATCTGCATTAAACAACTTCGCCTCTTGTTTATAATAAAGCAATCAGCTGATTTGATCACTTTTATAGAACAATAAAAGTAACCAGAATTATATGTAAACTATCTGAACATTTATTTTAAAGCTTTGCCAGAAGTGATACAGAAAGGCTACTCACTCACCCAGCACACAGGCATATAGCCACGAGCCACAATTCATCACTGTATAGAAACAACTGTCACCACTGACTTGACTCTTTTCAATTCCCTCTCACGGCTCCAAGAATCCACTCTAAAGAGGGGATGATTTCCGAGTCAGCAATTTCTATATCATCTCTGGCAAGACTTTTGCTACTCTACTATTACTTTATATTTAAATAACATTATTTACATTTGTTGGTTACATAAGTAAGATAGAGGATCATACATGAAAGGATCCCAACTTGATTCCCCCACCAACTGACACACTCTTTAAAACACTGAAGTTTTTTTAAACGATTCCTCATGAACCACTCGATAGATTCAATGAAATTCTAATCTATACTAGAAAACTCTTTAAACTACATTCCTGCCAAAAATCATTGAAGTACGATAATTTTAAACCACTTTTTTCAACAATGAAACACAGAGCGATGTTATCTGTACAGTACACTCAAGTAATTACTCAGTAAACTCAAATAATTATAAACTTAGCATGAAAGAAATCGTCAAAATAATAACTCACTTAATACATCAGTATAGTTTTTAATTATCATCATCATTATTATTATTACTACTAATACAGCAATTATTTCAATAAAAATTGGAATGTTTTAGACAAATGTATGTATCGCATTTAAGGCAAGAATACCTAGATGGTGTGTTTTTTTCAGTCGCAATATAAACAGCGACCACGTTTTGTCGAAGAACTTATTTTCATCGATGTGTCAGATACTGTTGTTACTCCAGGAAGTACTCTGATCCTTGAAGAAATATTTCTTGGTATGTTATCCATACTGTTTCTTTCTTTTAGATGTTTGTGTACTAATTGAAAGCATAATTGTCGCGAAAATTCTCTTCGTGATATTTGAAAATCATTATTGGTACTAAAAATTACTGCAGAATTTATTCCGGCCATGTTTAGAAGTGAATACAAAATGACCATAGGTCAACGTCGGGTGTTCTTGCACAGTTATAACGGGAACATAATTTGTCTAACATATCCACTCCTCCTTTGGTCTCATTATAAGATATAATCATTTCAGGTAGTTTCCCAGTAGCTGAATCAACCTTGTCGTTATGATGCATTTTTGCCTCTTCTAGCTATGATACAAGAATAGCTATTTCTCAAAACAAACTTGATCCGATGCACGATGTTTTGGATAAATAAATTCGGCAGGCAATTCTGTTTTATTTTTTCTTGCCCACCATTGTCAGTTTGAAATTATTTAGTAAACTATTCAGTAGTTCTAAACTCATAAACCAATATCCAAGGCAACATTTCTTCCGGTTTCTTTTATTGGCTGACATAGCCTCTCTACAACTGAATGAGGAGAATTGCAAGTAGAGAAAGGACCTTCCGGCTGTTTACTGACATAAACTTCTAATTACATGTATAGTACATTTTGAATTCGTTAGCGCAAACATTTTGTCCCAAATTTATTTGGCTTGTTATGAATATATTGTCTGAAATTACATTTCCCTCGAAATGCTTCCAGTTTTTCGTCAATTGCTACATACTCAATGGGTGCGTCCACTGTTTGGCAATTGCTGACGAACATATCAAATATTTCCCTAATAGGAGCCAATTTATCAAACCTTACCTACGTTGAAGACGGGTTGCTGGGAGGACGGATTCAAAAACCCTTTTGGTTTTTGAATCTGGCTTTCTCGCTGGTTACCGGCGAGAAAGTCAGTCGGTATCCCTCGATCAGCGACGCCACTGAAGGATCGATGAATACATCAGTCTTAGCAGTAGGCACAGGATACGGCCAGATACGACCGCCATCCTGCCGCGAGAGTTTTAGAGTGTTCTGAGCCATAGCGGCCCGATACGCAACTAAGAGTGGACACAAAGCGTGCACTCTTTCACGCCCATACCGACATGCCTCGTAAAACGAGGCAGCGACGGCTGCTCCAATACCACGAGTAGTGATTTGCAAAACAGAAGCTGTTCGAGTTGGAACAAACGACTTCTCCCCAGAGGAGAAATCTAATCCAGTGGGTTCGGCCATATTGGCGTACTTCCGGTCCATCGCATTTCGGCCAACAGGAAAATCGTGCTCATCAAGAGCCTTTTTGTTCTGATGACGACGATAGTCGTCCTGACGGCGCTGTTGCGACTCTTTTTCTCGCTTCTTCGCTTTCTTTGAAGGAGGGGAATCGTCTTTACCAAATGCCTCACATGAAATTTAAATCTTTTTGACATCGTTAGGCAAAATAGCTCATCCCCAATTCCATCACTTCTCCATTCATCTTCTATGTTTAAACGGTTAGCTTTTAAAACACCTGCAAAGTAGAGCAACCCAATAGTAGCTCGGATTTCTGGGACGTAGTAAATTTTACACCACATCTCTTTCTTTGAACCGTTTCTTCTTAACAATTTCTACCGGTTGGTTCGTACAACGTGTAATAATATTTAGAATTTCTTCATCAAAAAAATAATGCCATATTTCTGACGGTGTTTTCAAATTTTTTATAGAAACCTTGCAACCTTCAAAATGAGACAAAAGATTTTCAGCCCTTGTTCTAACATTTTTTGGGGGGGAAACGGTTTTTTCCACTTAGCGATCTTATCTTTGTCTAAATAAAACAAATTATTTGCATTACTTGGCAACTCATCTTCTTCAGAAATTTCCTGCTCTATAGAGCTATCTTCCTGATAAACTTCAACGTTATCGTTCTCCTTATCCTTCTCCTCCTCCTCCTCCTCATCATCATCTTCATCACCAGTTACAACATTTTCCACACTTTCTGCAAACATTCTTCTCATTCTCTCTTGTCACCGCTCTATGGGTCATTCATTGCGAGAAACAAAATGAAACAATCAAAAATTAAAAAAAAATATTCTAACGCACAGGACTCTCAGTCCGCAAAACAGGTTAGAAAGACACTACTTGTTCATGAGCACACGAACATTGAGACTACGGCGGATTGAGGTTAGAAGAAAAGGTATTATTCACCATTTTCTGACAGATAGCGCTGTCACCTAGAAATAAAAAAAAAATATCTTGTTGCGACTCGGAGTCCAATTGCGCCCTCTGCAGGGTTAAAAAGTCTCTTAGCTTTATCCGCTATTTTTTCTAGTTCACTATCCAAATCTATACCTTCCTCTTTTAATTTTTTATTTAGACCATTGAAATTAACAGTGAACAACCTTCTTACTTGAAATCTGGCCTTTTTTAATGGCTTAGCTCTTCTGAACTTATACCTTCAATCCAGTATTCCCCACAAGGGTTGCCACTTTATATTGGATACATACACTGGAGCTTTGAATATGGACAAAAGAATTTCCTTAATTTATAGCTTTTATCAAATGTTTACCACACACAAATACTTTATACAGAATGAGCAACTAAAACAAAAATATAGCCATTTTTTTCTCAACAGTGTAATTTCCAGTGTTGCCTACAGTGTCAACCAGTATACTCAGATGCCAAAAAAAAAAAAACAAAAA
>JAAEAF010005022.1:0-29999 GCA_011037195.1 Triatoma infestans | reverse complement strand
AAAAGGTTGGCAAGTCTGAATTTAGAATAAACAACTTTGCCAGCCTTCTCACAAAGAAGTAAGGTTATAGAAATACGTGTGTAGGACATAATTTTTCTATCAGCAATAGTCATTTCAAATTATCGTTATTGTGTTTCGAGTGATAAGGGACTTTAAGTTGATAATTTCCTCAGGATTATAGTGTAAATAAGGTTAGTTTATTTCCTTGCATTGTAATTTGTTTGTTTACACTACTTATTGCAAAGCTACATTACGTTACTTGTCGCCTGTCCTATTTTGATAAAAATCTTTTAATAGTTTTGCTTCGCATTACTTCATTACTACTTGAGTACTTTTCTTCATATATTATTCTAACTTCTACTATTTACTGGATTGTTTTCTTATGTTTAAATTATTACACTGTAATTATTGTAAAAATTAATAATTTTAAAAGCTTGTAAGTACTTTATTTTTATTTCTTAAAACTCTTATTTTACACACACACACAAATCTCTAGTTTATTTTACCTCATTAAAGTTCTGATAACAAAATTGGGGCAAATAAGAAAATGTTCTAACAGTTTGGAAATATATTGCTATTTTGTTCCTTTGAAATATTACTGGGTTATGTATGCAGCAGCAATTTGAAATATACAACCTTCTCATTTATTTTTTTTTTTTTTTTTGCATTTTTTTTTGATATTCTGCCCAAATATCATTGAGTTCTCTCACGTAACTTGAGATACTTTGTTTCGGATGTTTTTTTTTTTTTTTTCTTGCACTATTTTTCTCTTGTCAAAAGAGGCCTATAAACTTAGCTTGTTATGATGATGTGAATATATGTGAAGACATTATTAATAAACAGCTAACAAAAAAAAAGAAAAGAAAGAGTCCAAGTTGGCCCATTTTTATATGGTAATGACTAGAATTTTCTAGGTACTTGTTTCTTTTATAAGGATACTTGGAAAATTGCTAAGACACAGTCACATCAAATTCTCGTCTAAGGTAAGGTAGGATAAGAAAGTGCTGCGTTCATATACAATAAATTCACTTTATTTATCTTAACATAAATATAGAGTTGGTGGGGAAGGAGAGGCAACTACTACTTACCGTGGATAGTTTCCTCTAGATAACATAGTAGTCCGTCAATAATATTAAAACATTCCCATGTAATTTGTTATTTAATGCCCCAAATTTCGCACAAATATGCAAAAATCAGTTTTTACTTAAAAAAAATGTTACATATAAAAGTGATAGTGATAAATTTTTATTAGTTTAAAGGAAATCATTATAATCATTTTTCAAGGAAATAAAGGTAATATAACAAAAAACCTGTATTGTAAAATCACGGTTACAAAGCTTACTATTAATCGATTTTTCATCAAATATTGAATTGTATCAATGGTTCTAATGTATATTAATATTTTATATGGTTAACATATGACGTTTTATATTAACATGATGTTATAAGAAGATACTTCTAAAGCTAGAGAGAGAGAGAGAGAGAAAGAGAATACATCATTGTTTAATAACTTTTACCATGGATAAAATAATTTGAAAGTATTGTCACAATACATGGCAATAAATATTAATAATACATAAGGGACGTAGACAATCACAGTTCAAATGCACGACATATAAAGCAATTAATTTTTAAGGATCAAATATTAAATGTAAGAGATTTTTACCTGGTATAGAAAAGATTTAAAAACTTTTTATAAATTTGAAAATTCATTCTAAACTTGACCTCCTTTGTACTATGTAGACAATCACTTGGAAAGGCTATTGGTTGAATAGATTTCGGCTTGTCTGTGGGGTCGTTAGCTTAATGAATTGTATCAATGGTTCTAATGTATATTAATATTTTATCGGCGGCCAAAATTACACATTATATTGAAATAGTATTTTAGCGGAAAACTTAAAGCCATTCTTCCTCCCAAAAAATAATTTATAATTTTTTTTGGGAAGATGTTTCAAATAAAAGTGACGTATATATATATAACTACCTATATATATATATACCTAAACATATATATATTCGCTCTAGTTTATGATAGTGTTAATGTTTTTTTATTTTATTGCCGCCTTACACCTTAAATCGGTGATTGAAAGTGTCGATTTACCTTTTGACCCCCACTTTTTACTACTGCATTGAAAACTATTAAAAAAAAATGAAGAAAAATGCCGTTAATTTCACTTCAATATTTCAAACCGTTGCCGAGATATTTTTAACCATAAAGATTAAATTTTCGTCGTTTTTTTTTTCCTACTTTTCTGTTTCATAAACTAAAATTAAAAGCGGATTTTCTTATTAATTTCGGGATAAGTAAGACAGTTCAGATGATGTTAAAACTTAAAAGCTATTTTAAAACCATAAGGGACTTAAAAAAAAAAAATCAGTTAAAACATCATTAAAACAAAACAATTTTCCAGTTTATTTATAAAAAAAATCGATAAAAAAATTATTTCCTATTAATTCAAAATGACCTCCCTTCGGCTTAAACGGCACAAGCGCAGTTAAGTTGCCCAATTTATGAAGTTGCTAAATCGTATCATTATTGCCGGAATTGCTAAGGAATGTTTGGATTAAGTCTTCTCTAGGTGCTTCTGGAGATGTTGGTTTCTTGGTATAATTTATTTCTTTGAGACATCACTGTAACAGCAACCAAAGAGATTAGAGAGAAGAGAAACGACCCAACCATTCTCTCGGACTGGAGTGGGAGAAACCAGATAAATACAGCAACGGACTGTCCAGAGAGATACAGTTCATACTCCTGAGTTCATACAGCCAATCACTACCTGTCATTACCCATTTTTCCGTACTCTACCATACAGTATCTTTTCAAGTGTAATGTCTAGGCAGACAGAGTCACTCATTATTATTATACATAGTTAAACAGTAGTTAACCCAGTCATCTTATTTCATCAACCAGACAAATTCTGTCCACCTAACTCATCCATATATTGGTGGTGGGTAATGACATGTAGTGATTGGCTGTATGAACTCAATAGTATGAACTGTATCTCTCTGGACTGTCCGTTGCTGTATTTATCTGGTTTCTCCCACTCCAGTCGAAGAGAGTGGTTGGGTTCATTTCTCTCCTCACTACTCTCTTTTGTTGTCTTCTTTCTACTCTCTTTGGTTGCTGTTACTATTGCCAAAGAAAAAAAATCAAGAGGGCATAAGTCTGGCGATCTGGAAGGCCAGCTTGCCGGTCCCAGTCTTCCGATCCAGCTATTACTGAACATCTCATTCACTACTCTCCTCGCCAATAAGGTATAGTGCGCGGAACAACCATCTTGTTGGATCCACATACTTGTTCTGAAACCCTTAGAACTCAAACTCTGGAGAACACAAAACATGCATTTTCGGTGAAAACTCAATTTTGAAAATTGGACATGATCCAGATGTTTTCAATCTCGCAATGCTATTATAGAATTTAAATTATATTGATGTATTACTTTAAGGAGAAAATTTAAACTTTTGCTTTACTAGAACCCCCCCCCGCCATAAAAAATCAATTTTCCTAGAAACATGTTCCCAATAAAAGTGATTGTTTGAAAGTGAAAGTTTTGATCAAAACCTTGTTATCAGATGCGATGATGGTATCTAAACGGTCATATCAAGTTTGTGCTTCCTGCGATTTGTCCAATAGCATAATTCTAAAAATCATTTTCCTAACTAAAGGGGACTTTAGAACATACAGCAACGGACAGTCCAGAGAGATACAGTTCATACAGCCAATCACTACGTGTCATTACCCACCACCAATACAATGGATTTGTCTGGTTGATGAATTAAGAAGACTGGGTTAACACTGGTTAACTATGTGTAATAATAATGAGTGACACTGTTTGTCTGGCCTTTATATTTGTAATGATACTGTATGGTAGAGTGGAAAAATGGGTAATGACACGTAGTGATTGGCAGTATGAACTGTATCTCTCTGGATTGTCCGTTGCTGCATTTATCTGGTTTCTCCCATTCCAGTCCGAGAGAATGGTTGGGTTCGTTTCTCTTCTTCTACTCTTTTTGGTTTTCAGGGAAAAATCATTTCGAAAAATTTGACACAATTGCAATACTTCATACAGCAGGCAATAAGAGAAAATAAAAAAAAATCTGGTGTAAAATACTTACACAACTTTCTCTTTCTCCACTTTTCAAAATTGAAATTGGCAAATTTTATAGTTAGTGTACCATATTTAATGAAATTCATCGGGTTACGTCGAAATTATACGAAAACTGAAAAACTGTTCAGTAAAAGCGCTCTTCCGGCGTACTAATTTTCTTGAAACTCAGAATTTTGGCCATCTATATATTTCTAATTAATTTTGTTTGGATGGTAGAATTGTATAATCAAACTATGATAGCACTTTAGAGAAAACCATAACGCTCCCCTCTCCCAAAAAGCCTCCTTAAATGACATAATCAGGAGAAATGTTTCAATTAAAAGTTGGAGCTCTTTATATGTATAGTACACACTCGCTACTTTAAAGAAAATCATTGGAGCCGTTTTCGAGAAAATAACAGAAAACTGAAAAATATATTTCAGTAAAAACGCACTTCCGGTCATCCGATTTTTTTCAAACTTGGAATTTTAACAACATGTTTAATTCTTATTAATATTATTTAGATGACAGTATGGTATAGTTAACTGAAATAGCACTTTAGAGGAAAACCTAACCCCATTCCTCCCCCAAAACGGTCCTTAAATGAATTTTCCCGGAGAAATGTTTCAAATAAAAGTTGTAGCTCTTTGTAGGTGTACTTGATATAACAAGTTTCAAGAAAATCGTTGGAGCCATTTTTGAGCAAATTGCAAAAAAGTAAAAACCAGCTAGTAAAGTGGTATTTTCGGTTGTGTAATTTTGATAGATAATCCACTGTCAGGTCCCATGGTGATACCTAAACGAAATATCAAGTTTGAACTTTCTACGATTTTTCGGTTTTGATCTATGCTGTTCACATACCCACACACCCAGAGTCCATTTTATAAAAACCACTTTTTTGGACTCAGGGTACCTTAGAATGGATATTTCCGGTGAAAAAAAATTATTAGTGTGGGGATGCTTGTAGGTAAGCCATGACTCCTGAAGAAATATGGTAATCCAGTTTCCCCAATAAGGATAATGGATGTGAGATGGAGAGAGAATTTAGAAAGAGCAGATTTTAGTGAAATAAACTAGAATAAACTAGACTAAACTAAACACTGTATAATGAGAGGAAACACACAAACTGCAAGGACTTTACAAGTATAATAGAAGTTAGGAAGCGAGAGATATATATAGAGACAAAGTGGCTGAGTGATGAGAAGGTAGTAGATAAGTTGCTGACTGGTTGTTAACTGGTCGTAAATTGTTGTAACATTTCTCTCTTGTAAGACTAGTTCGGATATATATATATAGTCTCCCACGCGTCTAGGTAGAAAGTAACCAAATTGATTCATTCTTGTGTTTCTCCGCTCTTCATAAGTAAACATCAGACCCTGATGGTTATGAGTTGTTTTACTGGTGTAATGTGATAGCAAGAAGAAAAAAGATATAATTTTTAAATAAATTATAAATCTAAAAATTATAACTAGTGGTTCCAGCCAGCCGCTATCTGCAGGTCAAGAACCGCGGCAAAACCCTTTCAAACAAGGGTCAATACACAGTCAAAGGAACGCCGCTAAACCCTTTCAAACAGGGTCATTGTACAGTCAATGTACAGAAGCCACCTGGCCTGTATTCCCTTCATACAAGGGTCAATGAACACTCAAGAGGCCACCTGGCTACCATCTATTAACAAACAGTCTTTGTTAACCACCGACTGGCCACCATCTGTCGCCACCCTGGTCACCGACCTACCTAGGGTCAACATACTGCAAGAGATATCTTAGTGTGGCACGTACTTACACACCAGCCAATGTGTGAGTGATACCAATATAAACTTCGCCCACTGGAGGAGGGGATCAGTCATACACGAGATATACATCAGTATCAAATCAGTCTTCATCAGTATTCCATCAGTATCAAATCAGTATTCAACAGTCAGACAGCAGTTCACGTCAGTTCAAGCAGTTAAGTTTCACACATCGCGAGCGCGTCCCTATTCAAGGTTTAAACATTACATCTTTAATATTTATTAATCATTTCATAATTCATTTATAGTTGTGCATCTTAGTTCATCTAATTTCAAACACTTTAAATTAATTGTTAAAATATAGTCTATTTTCGTAATTCAGTAGTTCGTATTTCGAGTAACAACTTTCTATACTCTCTAACTAACAATCATCACTATTCATCACTTCAACTTCCTATTCAAGACATCTGATACCCATAGGGACGCCAAGATCTCTGATAAGTGGCTAATCCGTTTTCTATAGGAATCTAGACTTATATCGTATTTGTATTAATTGTTCCATTTTCGTATTATTCAAGAAATTCCGGAAATCGATAGTTTTAGTGCTGGATTTGATGGAATTGATCATTAATTACAAATATTTTATATTTAATAATAATTTGATATTATATCCATAAAATATTATGGAAGACGGAAAGGAAGTGGTTACAATTTTGTTCAGTATTATAGTTGCAACTTCCGGGGAGCTTTGTAAAGTAGTAAGTTTAGCTTACAAGTTCTGTCTCACTTCCTTTCACCTAGTTGATAATGAGTATAAACACCTGTTGAAGTTATCACCACAATACTTATCTGCAACTTATGACAATACTTGGAGAATGCAGCCCGGAGAAGGTCCTTCTAAAAGCGTCAGTAAACTTAAAAATTATACTAGTCTTTATTATGTAGTATTGCGCCAATCATTGACTTCATTTTAAACATAATTTTCAATTGTATTTCTTTAATCTGTATTATTCTCTTCCTTAAAATTTTCATTTATTCCATATAATTTCCTTTATGGATAGAGCGTGCATGATTATATAGCACAGCATTTTGAAATAACCAATTTACACTGAACATTGCCTTATTATATCGGCTAGGATTTCATATATTACTGATTTAGTTAGACTCCGCGGAAACATTTTTTTCTCAGATATACATCGGTAAAATGTCTAGACAGGCGCAACAGTGTAAAATATAAATTGATAAGATAATGAACTTTATTATCACACAAAACATTAACAAATATAACCTATTACTTAGGCAGAGATAGACCCTGTGGATAATCCAGAGTGAAATCCGTTCAGGGCAAAGAAAGATATTCTTCGGAGAAGGCAATCGTCTTTTGTTATTTATATCCAGAGAGTGTTCGTTAGCCATGGTAAAGGCGAGCCCTCCAAGAGATTCCACCGTAACAGAAAAGCTCCTGTTTCTTCAGTTGGGATTTACACGATGGACCAGCATTCCATTCGAATTAAAAAAAAACCTCGAAACATGAGGAAAACTTTACAAGATATTTTCCGTGATAACCTGCTTGTTGTTGTGGTCTTCGACCGGTTTTGAGCGTTCGCCCATTATCAGGAGGTTTTGTATAAACAGTGCGAGAACACAGAATTGCATAGAGCAAATTCAGTTTAAACACTGGTTTTTAAATGCTTTGTCAAAACCTACTAGGTTAAGTAAGAAAGGTTTGGTGTTACATGGAAGGGTAAACATGTGTTTTTTTTATATGTGGGATTTCGCATCTGAACATTGTTATAATTAAAAACTTGCTTTAAAAAACCAGTGGATAAACTGAATTTTGGCTCTGCAAGTCTATGTTGCCGCACTTTTTTTGCAAATCTTCTAATGATGAGGCGACGCCCAAACCGAGTGATGACTATAAAAAGGAAAGGCAATCACGGAAAATATCTCTATGTTTTTCCACTCTGGCGACCACATACAACAATGGAGGACATTTGGGGGAGTCTGCACTCCGACAGTGGTCTTTCGTTCACAGAATAACCCTGTCCATACACCGGACAGTGAGCTGTAGTGGCTCCTAGGAAGAGAAAATCTAAGCTGTGGGAGTCCAGCTAATCCCTTCCCTAATTCTTAATTTAATTCTTTAAAGGAAAACTTTTAATAGATAGTTTGTCCCGTAACGCGTGGAGGTCAAATAATTGGAGCCATTTTTGAAAAAAATTGAGAAAAACTATTCAGTAAAATCGCACTTCCGGTTGGTAGATTTGAACGGCGGGGCTCCTAAATGTTCGAGTTTAAAAGTGTAAAAGTTTGAGTTTACGGCAATATTACGTTTTTGAGATGTTCTCTGTCTCTCTCACAGAGAGAGAGATACAGATCGGAGAGAGAGACAGAGCATTCTTGAAAAATTAAATTTCAAAAATTTGACGCGATGACAATGCTTCCTCTTTTACAGCAGTTGAACAAAATAAACAAAATCATCAGGATTGCTTCAGTTCCGATGGAAATAGAACATCGTTAATAGAACGATAAATAAACCATTACCCTAAAACGTTTTAAATGTAATATAATATTAGATGATGACACAATCATAATGAAGGAACTCTATTCAAACTGTGACAAAAAACTGATTAAGACATGAGTATTGCATAAATCAGCTTTCACTACTAGTTAATACAAACATTAGGTGACTACATTCTTCTTATTGTGTCACAACATCTTTTAAACTAGTTAATATAATTTTTTTTTTTTTCGCAACCGTTTAATAATGTGACGGTTATTAAACTAACATTAGTGAGAGAAATTGTACTTTTAATCACAAGAGAGAAGTTTACTTTGCACACTACTTTGAATTTGTGTAACTAATCATTTAACAGATATGGCCGTTATTAAAAAATAAGGAAATAACTCTTGCTTTCTCGACCAAATATAATTTCCAATTTTAAAATTAACCATAAATTTCAATAAGCATAATAAAATTGTAAAGTTTAAAAATAACTTCTACAAAATTTTCTAAAGATAATCTTTCTCTGTTTTAACAGAAATTTAAATGAGATTAACGCGAAGTGGCATGAAACCTTAAAACCAAAAAGGAGCGTAAATAATTCACGTCAATAATTTACAATTATTCACGTATTTATTTAAAAAAAAAGAGTAAAAAATAAGAACAATATCTTTTAATACATAATACATATTTAATACATTGTATTGTGCAAAAATATCATTTTCAATCCCAAAAATATATATTCTGCAGAGTTGCATAAATTGTGCTCAGAATACCTACTTTTCCCCGTACTGATGCAGTTTATGTACTAAGTATTTTACTTTTAATAAAATTGTTTGTATTTAATTCTTAAAGTATTCATTTCTACGAATTGTCTTTTGTATTACCCAATGCCAGAAAGTATAAAAAAATGGGTATTCCCAAAGTGTAGTATGGAGCACAGTATCAGGGATGGCAAATAAGTGCCACGCACGTCCAGTTAGGCTAGCAATTTTTGTCAGCACCCAGGAGAATACTATATAATATTCCCTATATAATAAAAATGTAAACAATTTTGTGTCACGTTTTTCATGATATGCAAATTTAGCCCAACGAATTTTCAAGCGGTTTGCACCATTTGCCACATCCGGAATTTTCTGGAGAATATTAAGGAATGAGTCCCCACCAGGAAGGTTGGGCATAATTTGGCATGCCATGTAAATTATGTTAATGCCAAATAATTATTTTAATTCAAATTATCAAAGTGCGCTCTTAGAACTATGCCTACGAGAAAATAAAGAAGTCTCTTTTATTTGGATGGTCATGTGGGGGATAAGACATAACGAATCTGCCGACAAAGCTGCTAAAGAAGCGGCATCAATGACTTGTAGAGACGAACATGTCCTTGCAGTCGATTGGAAAGCTTTTCTAAAAAAACAAAATCTTTCCAACTGGGAAAAGGAATGGCGATCAGTGCAGCTGCCAAATAAACTAAGGAATATCAAGAGTACGACAAAAAAATGGTCAACCTCAAATCGAGAGTCTCGGCGAGAAGAAGTTGTCCTAGTGAGAATGAGACTCGGTCACACCATGTTGACACACAGCCATATATATTCCGAAGAGAACCTCAGCCGGTATGCAGCGCTTGCAATACGACATTAACGGTCCCGCATATTCTATTGCAATGTTCGAAATATATAAACGCGCGGGGAAAAGTAAATTTGCCGACCAGTCTTACAGATGTATTAGGAGACAATGAGGGCAATATCAATAAGACTTTCGAATATCTTAGGGAGGTTCATCTATTTCATTTGTTGTGAAACTAGCTGTACATATGTATGTGTTTAGTTGTTTGCTGGTGTCTTGTGTATAGGTATTTATTTTATAAGTGATATAAGGGAGTAGAGGAATATGATTAGACCTAGATTGTGGGTTTGCTGTAGAAATTGTTAGACTGGTGGGTATGAATATGCATCCCGGATGAGTCCTTACAAATTAGAAACAGGTGCAAAAGACCATAGCTGTTGTGCACCTTAAAGAAATCAGAAAAAAAAAAATCAAAGTGCAACACATATAGGCAATGTTAGTTAGTATAACCAATGTATGATTAAGGTGTTAAAAGTTTTAGTGTTTTGCTGTGTTATTATTTACGTGTATCAATCTCATCATTCAAGAAACAAGAAGAACGGAGTATCCCGTCAAATAACCGTCCATTAAAATATGACTGAAAAGTGTCAACATTATAATGGGGCATTTTGGGAAAATGGATTTTGTAAAAAGAGTTGTTGCCATAATAGTAAAGTGAAATTGTCAGAATTATCTCCATTCCCCGATAGAGTTACATCAAATTATCTGTAGCAAAGCCTTCAGATATGATATCTGTTTATTTTACTCGTTGTTAAATAGCAGATAACTGGTTCTTTGTCTTTATATTTTTTTTTTTTGACTAACCTCTACCCGGGGGATTGGACGCCAAAGGTGCCAGGGGTGCGGGGCTCCCTAATATATATATGGTCCTCACGCGTTGGTCTAGTGGCTAGCGCACTCGCCTTTCGTGCAAGAATTCAGGGTTTGATTCCCGTGAAGGCAAAGTCGGGTTGACCCAGCATCGTGATAAAAAGTGGGAAGCTACAGTTAGTAGCACCCTAGGTAGCTAAGGCCGGAACTAAACGGCATGGGAACTGCGGCATGCTTACCACACGCCCCCCATTCAAATCGCCGTCTGGCAAGCCTTGGTCCTTCATGGGCTGTTGCGCCATAGGGTTGTTATTGTTATATATATGTAAGAACTGGGAAGACGATTGAATCCTTTACTTTCTGTTACTACTGGTAGTAAGGAATATAGCGATCGTGTAATATTTTGGAAATTGAGATTTCCCTGGAAATCCACGTTTTGAGGACGAAAATTCTCAGAAAACTCAATCTTATCACCGCACTTGAAACAAAGCCTTTGTGCAAAATCCATAAACTGGAATTGTGTGTGCGTAATCACAGGCTAATCCTATTGCTATATTGTTACATATTATATATGCTTTTTTGAGGGGAGAGTATAGTGGACTGCGACTTGCTAGCTCTCTTTTCAGTGCACTAAGATCCTCCGGCGGTTTTCTTTTTCTTTATGCCCACCCATACTACCCATTACTGGGTAGTGAACACTTAGGAAGAGATCATCTAAGGGCAGCACTGCTGGATTCAAACCCGGAATCTCCGCGTTCTTGTCCCCACCACTTCCACTGAGCTAATCCTTTCCCACACTCACATGCACATATACACGCAAGCATGCACGCATACACACAAAACACAACACCCCACACACACACACACCCACACATCTAGAACAGTGAAAGGTAGTGGAAGTGTGTATCCTCAATTCAAACCTTCACTCATTATCACCCTTTGCATACAATTCACTTTAGAAACCGAAAATGACAACAAAATAGCCTTTCTTGACACACTCATCATTCGCAACCATGACAACACATTCACATACAACTGGTACACTAAGCCCACTTACTCTGGAAGACTACTACACTTCCTTTCAGATCATCCTTTACACCAAAAAGTAAACACCATAAAAAACCTATATAACCGTGTAATCCAATTTATCGGACCCATCGTTCCAATAGCACAATATAAAAAAAATAAAAGAAATACTGGTTAAAAATGACTATCCTATTCATCTAATTCTCAAAACCATCCAAAAATACACAAACAAACCTCCAACGCAGAATCCTCAAAACATTCCAACTAACACGAATACTAAACCTCCCACTTACCACTCGCTCACCTTCATTAGTCCTATTTCCAATAGAATCAATAACATCCTCAAAAACTTTATCCCCAACCTCCGAACAGATTTCTCTCCCACCAACAAACTGAATAAAATCTTCTCAAAAATTAAAGACCCCATTGAAAAATCTAACAAAATACATACGGTATACAAACTTCAATGTATTACACCCAACTGCAACGCTTGCTACGAAGGTGAATCCAAACAGTTTTTACAAAAAAAGACTCAAACAACACGAACTAGACATTATTAACAACAAAATTGACAGCACTGCTCTCTCCCCAAACACAGTTCTGACTTTCAATCATACCATCGATTTCAATAATCCTTCCATTTTAACCACTTATCCCAAACTTTAAAACGTCTTCTATCCGAATCCTTACAAATTTACCTACATCCGAATTCTATCAATTTTAAAAAAGACAAAGAAATCATAACTTCAACTTACAACAATATTTTTCTAACCCTAAGAAAAGATACTCGCCAGCAACTTTTTCTTCCAAATTTGAAATTGCCGCGCCTCACTACAAAAATATTTTTCTTATCCCTCCCACCCTTTAACAGTTTCTTAAATTTTTAAAAAAATACTCTCACTTCACTTCAATCTCAACGTTCACCCCTCTCCTACCCTAAAGGTATCTTTATCTGTCTTATTTTATCTTATTGTTAATATCATTTTATTTAATTTACTGTCACTTCTGTTTTATAATTTCTTCTGTTAATATTTCTTTATTTAAATTTTTCTTTCTTCTTTTTTTGTTATAAATTCATGAACTTTTCATAACTACTATAATTGTACAATAATGTAATTTCTCCAATAAATTTTTACAGAGCTCCTGAAGAAGGGCACCAATGGTACCCGAAACGTAGAGTAACAAAGACATTTTTTTTTCTTTAAAAACTCCACTGGCCATTGCCGTACAAACATCTCATTATTAATTTTTTTAAATAAAAAAAAAAAAACTATGTTTACTTTAGTTTATTTACGAGTATTTATCCTTCAGTGACTGCACTAATAATAATAATAATAATAATAATAATAATAATAATAATAATAATAATAATAATAATAATAATAATAATAATAATGACTTCCTGTTTTAAAAGTAGTAAAAGTTGTATTAATGAAAAAAGGGAAGCTAGTAATGGTAGAAATGATATCTTCCTTCAGAAATCGGCTGTTTTTACAACATCAGGTTGATGAGACGGGAGTATACGCTTTATTTGTATAATAAAAAATATAAAAAAAAAAGAAAAGAAGTTATGTATCCTTGAAGTTTTGTATAATATACGAAATAAGCTGGATATATAATATTACATGTTGCCGAAAGTACTCTAGGTATTTGAATATTCGACTGTACATATATATATGTTTTTGTTTGTTTTATGTCTGTATTATTATGTACAGCTGAGTTCTGCCATTGTTCCATTAAACTGAGCGCTGGTCTCCAACATAACTAACTATAATTTTGAAGTCAAAAATTTAAGTATCTCTACGGAATTACTTCTAGACTTTAGTGCATCCAATTTAAATGCATTAAAAATATATATATATTGTTTTTTTTCTTGACTCTTTTTAATATCTTTTATATTATTTTCCCTTGTGTTTTATGTTAAGCATATTCAGTATACTCGTATATAGCAATGGAATAATTTTATGCCGTTGAAAAATTTTTTGTATGTTTGTGGACTTGGTGGATATAAAATATTAACCATTTTTTTAATTTTATATTTTATTTTATAAGCAGCTGTTTTGCTCACAGATATATAGAAATATTTGCCTTTTGAAGAGCGAATGTGTTATTACTTACCCTTACTCCTGCTAAGAGGTCGTGTTGCGATCTTGTTAAATTGTCGAAATTGAATTGAATTTGAGAAAACCGGAAATACTGAGTTATAAGTTTTTAGCGAATGCTCTGTATCGTGTGTGTATGTTTTTTTTTAAAAATTTATTTATTAAATATTTACAACTGCATGATTTATATAAATGCAACAAGTAAATATGATGTAAGGTATATTGTATCATGCAATGTCGTGAATGTCAGTTATCCAGTGATAACTGACATTAGATATCCAGGAGATCGCGGGGCCAACGGCGCTTTAGCCGTCTTTGGGGTTTACCTGGGAGTGAGTTTGAATTAAGGGCTTGGACGAAGGGGTTTGGATGGAAGGATAGGTGACTGTGGAATTTGTTGTATCGGGATTTGGCGAGGTCGTTGTGAATGGTGCGGTTGGTGACGTAAAAAGGGACGACGACAATGCGATGGAGTATTTTTGACTGAAGGGTTTGAATTCTATTGAGGTTGGAACGCTTAACAGTGTCGTATAGTTCTAGTCCGTATGTCCAAATTGGAGCGAGCAGTGAGATGTAAAGCTATTTTTTGTTTAGAAGTGTTAGTTTAGAGCGTTTGGCAAGAAGTCTAGCCAAAAGTTTGAAGCGTTGGTTGAGGGTGATTCGTTCAAGTCTCGGATGTGGATTCCATATGTGTCGCTTGTCTAAGTATAGTCCAAGATATCGAACATGGTCTGCGGGAGAAATTGGAGTATTGAACAGGTAGATGGGAGGGTTTGAACAGGTAGAAGTTCAAACTTGGTTGTATCTGTTTAGGTACTACCAGCGCATCTGACACGGAGGTTTCGGACAAAATCCATCAACCGGAAAGTACGACGGATGTTTCATTAATTATATAACATTTAGTAGAAATCAACTATGCACAAAATCTTGTGTAAAACAATTAACACGACTTAATCTTAATGCAATTAATAACCCTAACCCTATGGCGCAACAGCACATAAAGGGCCAAGGCTTGCCAGACGGCGATTTGTATTTGGGGGGGGGGCATGTGGTAAGCATGCCGCAGTTCCCTCGCCGTTTAGTTCCGGCCTTCGCTACCTAGGTGCGCTACCAACTATAGGTTCCCACTTTTTCTCACGATGCTGAGTAAACACCGAAATGTAATTACAAACTTAACAATGTTTCTATAAATATGGAAATTAACTATAAACATGCGGATAGGGCCTTCGGCTCAGGTAGTCACTTGTAATCTAGGAGACACTTGTAGTTATATTGTAATCTAGGTGATATTCAGATAAAGAATTCAGCTGAAGTTTGACATTTAATGCCAACCAAATTCCGCACACAATTTATCCTAAAAAATAAGAATTTGAAAAAAATTAGTCAAATAAATGGATATGTATGTATCTGTAAAATTAAGAGCCCAAAAAAAAACATTATAATGTTTTACGAAAAAATTGCCAAAATACCTCCAAAAACTTATTCTGTACCGACGCGCTTCCGTTTAACAGATTTTCTTCAAATTTGGAATTAATACCAATATTTCTAATGTGCATTAATATTATATAGGTGGTAGAATAGAAGTGGTACTTAAGAAGAAATCTTAGCGCTAGTTTTTTTCTCCCAGACACCTATTTTCCTGGAAAAATCATAGGTATCGGAGCTTTTTTTGAGAAAATCACGAAAAACTGAAGAAAAAAAAATCAGTAAAGTCGCATTTTACATTGATGGATTTTTATCCGAAACCTTCGTGTCAGATCGGATCCAATGTCGTAAATTATAGGCCCGCAATGCGGGGCGAGCCCGGGATAATTTTGAGAAAAATAAAATTTTTAAAGAAATTTAAAATTTTAATTTTTTTCAAAACACATTAAGAAAAATATTTTTTCATTTCGCGCAATACAAAAAGTAAAATAATCTTGGACTGTAGAGGACATGAGTTCGAAATTAATAACATACCGGTAGATACCACATCAATTGTTACATTGTTTCCTTTGAAATTCCACACCGCTCGCATTCTCGGAACAAGCGATTTATTGTTGCCACGCTCCTTTGTCGCATGCTTAGGTTAGCGTCTCAGGAAAATAATGATTATGAAGTTAGAAGTTAGTATTATTGACAGCCTGTCTGAGATAGGTTTAGGATATTCAAGTTTAAATACTGGCAAGGTTACTGCCAGACTTGAGCCATCTTTTCTTTTTCCACTAGTTTAGTGCAATTTATGAAAGGTGACAGTCAGTGATTGGTGACTGAGTGATTATATTATTATTGGAAGAGGAAGAGGACAATTGAAAACGCTAAGAATAAATTAGTGAAAATGGATACTTTTTTCGCTCGTGTTCAACTATGGAAGTGAAAAGTGACAATTCTGCATGCTGTTCGAAAGAAACTGCCACTCATACTGGATGTGACATGCGTAGGGCTAATAATTCGAATAATACCGATAAGAAAAAAAAAATACTGAAAAATAATGAAAGAAGTACTATGTCGGGAGACAGGCTCAGGGGGCTTAGTGTTCTCAGCATAGAAAGTGAAAGCCCGATTCCTGTGAGGTCCGCCGAGGTGCTGAAATGTAAGTACTGCATTACAGTAATTATAAAGTTTCACTTCCTCCTTTTTTTATTTTGGTCTCATGTGGTAATAAGACGGGGGGAAAATTAAGGAGGTCGAGGGGGTCCGAGTGATTTTTTTTCGCGGGCGGGCTCGAATGAATTATGTTATGCCACTGATCGGATCGTAGTACCAAAACCGAATACCAAGTTTGAGCTTCCTCCAATTTTTTGTTTTTGAGATATTTGTTCACAAAAACCATGCACACAACCAGACCGAGACCATTCGCTTTATATTTTTTTTTTTAAATTTAAGGAGCGTCAACGTATATGGTTATTGGGCGCTCGGAGCTTTCTCAGTGCACTGTTGGCATCCGGATAATGTTCACTGGTTATAGACAACACTGTCTATCATCGGAAAGTCAGTGAGCTGTAGAAGCTTCTAGGATGGGAAAATCTAAGCGAAGTACTGCTGGACTGGGAATCCGGAACCTCTGCGTGGAAATCCAGTATGCTATTTTTTCCTTTTACTCGCATAATGGATATGAGAAGTGAGAATGCGTTTTTAGAGAAATACGATAGAATATAAGCTGAACACTGTGTAATGAAAGAGAACACACACTGCAAGGACTTTACAATAGAAGTTAGGTAGCGAGAGATATACGTATGTAGAGAAAGACTGGCTGAGTAATAAGGCTGAGTAATAGATTGCTGACTAGATGTAAACATGTTGTAAAACTGTTCTCTTCTAGGGATAGATCGGCTATATATATATATAATCTCCCACCCTCGTCTGGCCTAGGTAGCGAGTAACTAGGTTGATTCTTCGTTCTTCGGATCCTATGAATCTTTAGTGATTCGGTTCCCATTACACTCGCTAAAAACATTTTTGTCGTACTTAGGGGGACCTCAAAACATGTGTTTCTCGTAAAAATTGAATTTCGATAATTTTGATACGATCCTTTTACTTCGTATTACTGGGAGTAAGAGAAAGTAAAAAATAGTCAATTAGGACTGTACATATTGCAGTAAGTGAAAGTTATATTTGTTATACTACAAATGTTTTATTTATTTTTAATTCGGGTATATTCCCTCTTAAATTGGGAATATTTTTCTATAATTTACATCATAAAAGATAATGTAGGCAGTGAATGAGATATTTCTTTTTGAAGTAAAATAAGAGCAATAGATCAAAGAACTTTGTAGATATGTAACTACAGTGGCGGCCTAGTGGTTCGTTACTCTATGTACATGCTGCTGCTAGATTGCCATACTGGTCCCTCTGTAATCAGCTAATTCCAAACAAATTATTTGATCACAAGAGCACACTAAGTTTGTAATAAAACACTCTAAATTAACTATTGCTGCATTATGTGCGTTGTTTATAGAATTTATCACGCCTAGAACTATATTATTATTACTGAAGTTGGTGATTATATTTTTTCCTTCTCTATAATTTGTTGCCATTTTTATTTTCTTAATCAACAACGTTCTTTGTTGATTTCAGTGTATATAAAATTGTTTACTTTGTGTTTGTTTCAGTTTTGGCTATCTGCCAGATTGTATCAGTATCAAGCTGAAAACATACAAATTAATTTTTGAGGATTTTGGCACATAAATTGCTTCACAGTTTGGGAATGGGATGTGCAGAATTCTTTCATTTTATTATTTTTTAGAATTAGAGATTTGGGAGGGTTGAATCTTGGGCCCCTATGACTCTTTGTTAAGAACAGATCTTTCCGTTGTGCAATGTATACAGTTTTATCAGAACATAAGAGATATCTTCTGTGATAGCCTGTTTCTTTTTGTGGTCATCGACCGGTTTCGGGCGTTCGCCCATCATCAGGATGCTTTTTGTCAAACAGTGTGATAACATAGATTTGAACAGAGCAAATTTAGTTGATACACTCCAGTCCAAAACTCTATGCAAATCTTGGTTACTCTATGACTCTATACAAATCTATGTTTTCACACTGTTTGACAAGAAGCATCCTGATGACGGGCGCACGCTCGAAACCGGTCGATAACTAAAAAAAAGAAACAGGCTAGCACGGAAGATATCTCTGATGCTTTCCAGCTCTGCGGAACCAACCACAACAATATTCAGTTTTGCTTTCCTTACTTACTTTTCCGGCATTCGCCTTATGCTGGATTGCCATGTCATGACAAATGGTCCTTCCTAAATTCTCTCTCTCACCAATCACCTTCTCGCAGTCGTCCTCTACCAGCCATCTGCTCCTTCATATCCTCTTCCTATCTTCGGATTGGTCTTCCATGCCTTCTGCTTCTTTCTAGATTCCACTTTCTCACCATCTCTGGGTCACAGTAAAACGAATTTTACGAAGATGCTGTACAAGTTTTTTTTTTTTGTCAATCCATTTAAATGTGTGATAACTGATTTTTTTTATTGAGAAGAGCTATCAATAAATTTTAGAGTTTGTTAAGTAAATACAAGGAAAAAAGTAAAAATATATATTGAGTTGATATACGTCGTTGGGTGGGCTCTGTTTAATAGTAAACAGCAAAAATTAAAAATATAAATTGAGTGGAAAATATTGAGTTGACTGTGTATACTATAATATAATTTATGGGAAAATAGGAAATTAAAATATTAAACTTTTAGGAAAAATGAATGTATAAATTAGATTTAAAAATGGGTAGCAAATATCATTTATTATCACTTTCAATAAGCCAAAGGAATGGCGCTTACCTTGAAACGCAGAATCCTGGTTGCCAGTGTTGGAAGACCCATGTGTTCTTAGCCTCTATCCGGGAAAAGGGGAGAGGAAAAAATAGAAATAAGGGAATAATTCGTATCTGCATCCAACTCTTGAGCCTCCATCCATACACTGCTGATAATTGTAGATAGTAATTAAATGGGCTCCCAGAAGCTGCATGGCAGGAAACCAACCGGAATTAACGACCATATGATTTCATAATACACCTATGCAGGCCCGAGAGAACTGACCCACTGCTAAGTCGACAAAAGGACCAGTTTGTTAACACTTTTAACAAACCAGGACCAGTAAAAACTTTTGAGGTTTCCACAATTAGGGAAACCCGAACTAGCATGAATTGTATAGGTATTACACTGCGATCTATTCAAGGGAGTGTTGCATAACAACTTACTCCTTCGAGCTTAAAATAACGACTGACTGAGAGAGGGGAAAATGCATAGGTTAACCCCTCTCTAATCATAGAACACCTAATAAATTAGTAAATTATTATCAAGGTAGTACAAAACCCCCCTCCAAAATTTAATTATTGTACGCCGTTGGCGGCAGATTTAAATTTATATTAAATACCGAACAGAGTCAATCACTTATAATATTAGGAATAATATTTGGACATGCATTTTAATGTTAGTTCTTTCAAGACAAAAGTGATTTTTAAACATATAAGAACATCAATTTATTAACAATTTAAACAAAAAACATTAAAAGAAGTAATAAGAAAATCAAGGTTACGAAGATACCCGTCATGACACAAAATGATCATTCCTGTTGTATCGGAGTATTAATTTACACAACACATTTAAAAGAAATAATATAAAATCGTGTACAAATTATCATATATAAGATAATTAACATATAGGACTTACATAAAAGTATGTATGGTCATGCACTATTAAGTCTGTAAAACACTAACTCCGATTATATTCTTCTCCATTCCATCACAGCGCCACCATCCATTGCATCTCCCCCCCAGATTTCCAGGAGGAATAATGTCACGAAATTTGTAGTTTGTTACAAAAATGATTGTTACATAGGGCAGTTATGTTAGTTAAATGTTTCCTTTAAAGTGATTCACGTCATTAAAGATTTATATGGTAATTATTCTGTTTGTGTATGGTTCAAAAAAAGTAGTTGCAAAACAAACGAAAGCTCGCGAATAATATATTTTAAATTAAGATTTTTTGGAGAAATAATTTTGTCCACATGGATTATAAAATTTAATGCAAAAGTAATTATTTTTTAGGATACATATAATTTTTTAAAGGTTCAAATTAACTTATTCAATGGGCATAGTCACTTAATAGATGCTGATTGTTTTAAAATAAATGACATATACTTTTTCAAGTGAACATTGATACATTTCTTTAGGTTTATAACGTATTTAAGTATACAAATATAATGCTCATTTATTTATTTAAATGCTGAATTTATTATTAAAATATACATATAAATTTTTAAATGTACAAATCGTTTATTCTAATGCCCGTTTTTATTATTGTTATTGCTATTTATTTTTTATTTTTAGTATAAGGCGCGTCAACCTCTATTGGTCATTGGCACCCGAAGCCTTCTCAGTGCATTGCCGGCTCCGGACAGTGTTCTCTCAATACAGACAACACTGTCCATCACCGGACAGGAGCTGTAGAGGCTCCTAGGAAGAAAAAATCTAAGGGTAGCACAGCTGGACTCGAACCCGGGTCCTCCGCGTGGGAAGTTATTGCTATTATTATTATTATCATTAATATTATTATTATTATTTTAATTTTATTATCTATAATTTATATTATCAGTTTTCCGCTGTATTTAAGCTGAGGTCCATACCATGCACTCTCATTTGTTAAACTTAAAAACTTTCTCATCATTCTGCAAGAGTTTAAAATGACACTTCTGTATCGTCATATAAATCTCTTGTCTTACCTCTAAGGTCTTAATGCTATCTTATAGGGCTCGTCGAATTATCCCTGTTACTGATAGAACTATAGGCCCAACATAAACTTTTTCCAATTTCCATATATTGGTAATCTCCTCTTTTAAGCCTGGTATTTGCGCAACTTTTCACTCAGAGTACCCTGAATGTTAAGATCACCAGGAATAGCAATATCGATCAAATGCGCCACTTTCATTTGTATGTCCCGCAACATTACATGAGGTCTGTTGTTTGGAATCGACTTGTCTGTAATATCGATCTGTCTGTAATAATAGAGCGTGCACCTATCGCTCTCAAGCACAGAAGATGGATTATATTTAAAATAAAGGCATACTCTCTTCCAGCAATCCAACTTTAACACCAATGCCCTGATGGATAATGGCAGCGACCTGATTGTGTCGCTGCAGACAGTCAGTCTGTGCCACACAATCAGCCAATATACTGAATGGTCTCTGGTTTATCAAGGCAACATCTGTACCTGTCGTCTTTCACTTCCGAACCCTTTATAATAAATTTCCTGAAGTTCCTAGTGCCGGATACTTGGTCCTGGATAGCAATAAGGAATCCTTCGGTCTCGGGAAAGAGTTCACCCCACCTCAACTATGTGTGCGACGCTATTTTGTCGACGAATGATTGGTCAAGGATGTGGGGATGTCTTCCATGGAGAGCCATGCTCCTCCATTCCCTTTGCTTCTCATCATTGGTGAACATCACTTCATTGTCCTGTGCTCTTTATTATTATTATTATTATTAAGATTATTATTATTAGTACAAGGTATGATTCTGACGCAACTTACCGACACAATAAAGTTCGGCTGTATGCTGGGATTAGAGTCAATGAAACGGTCCGATCAGCGGGTCAGGAATGGGGTGTATACTCTATTCTCTTCTGGGGTACCAAAGTATAAATATAAAGTACCCAGAACCTGTCCTAGGGATAACGGGATAACCAAAGGGATAGTATGTGCATCTCGCATCTCTTGGAAACTGACTAGGGAGACTAGGCACGACCAAGTCCAGGAGCCACATACAGCATGATGATGATGATGATGATGATGTCAAAGCTGTGTAAGAATAGAACTAAGAGACCCGCTGCTTAGGAAGGGGCCAGATTGATCTGGCGATACGCCTTTTCACGGGACACGGTAGGCTCAAAAAATACATACACAAGATGCTCAGAATCTTTGTGTAGACTGTGTCTACTGTTGTTCGATGTGTTGCAATCGCTAAATTACGCTAAGAGATCTTTAGTACACTGAGACCAGAGAAGTTAATAGCGCAAAAAGAACTAGTTGAGAAACCCTTCAATCTCATGAAGAGATTAAGGTTTCTCGAACTAGATTTAAAGGAGTAGGCAAAATAAACCTCTACTGGCTGCAGTATCTACCGTATGGTTAAATCTTAATCTTAACCTTGGTCAGGTACTTATGAGCATGCTTACGATGAAACTGGACAAAATCGTCGCAGAGGGAAGCGGCGTAAATTGGCTTGACCTTGCTTCAGGAAGGAATAATGAATAATACTCACTTAGACCACCACGGTATTGTAAGTTTCTGAGAATGTGGTTTGGACATGTAACCAAATGGTTCAATCAGCATCTGTAGTTTGACAATAGACAATCTATTATTGGGCACATCTTATTCTGATCGACATGAATTGCCATAGATGTACAATTTTTTTGCACCAGAGGATAAAAGACGCGAGGTTAAATAAAATAATTGTTGCTTATATTATGTGCTATCAAGAAATTGGCGATGTCATAGAGGTCTTTAATTTTATGGTTGTACCCCAATTTAATGAAGGCTGAGGAGAGTGTACGATTTACTTAAAATTATCAAAAAAAGTTGTTTTTCTCTTTAAAATAATTCAGGGCAGTGAATTAACTGTTATTTAAGTATTTATATCTAAATATTAATTAATATTTATCTAAGTGCAATATATCATGTACTCGGCGACACGCGGGGCTGCTGCAAATTAACCAAACATCATGAAATATTTGAAAATAAATAAAAAACATGAGGTTTGTTGAAACATTAATCAATATCATGATTACTGCCTTAGCTAATGGCCCTGCAGATTTATTTATTTTTTATTTAAAAAAAAATAAACTTGTGCACATATCTTCAAAACATATCTTCCCCCTTGGAAGTTATATCGACAGTGAAGGCGGCAAGCGGTCAGGACGGAAGAATCCAAGTATTCTTTGGATTGTTGCCAAAAATCTTATATCTATAGTTGTGTAGTTATTCTGCTACTTTTGTCTGGGTGACTATTGTATTTATAACATAATTAAAAATTAGTCACTGTCCGCTATGAGATTCGAGACTTCCATAGTACAAACCGTCCAACTCCGTCTCTTTATTCCCCAACCCTTATTGGTTTCGTTCCATACCTGTCTCTTTTGTTTTTTCTTGGAACGTATTTTATTTTATTATATTTTTTTTATTTTATATATATATATATATATATATATAACAGACATTGTCCTAACACGTGGGACCTGTTTCTAATTTGGGTGGTCAGACACAAATGAGAGCTCATTAGTGTTAATTATAAACGAAAAAAAAACTACCGCCACCCCCTCTCACTTTTTTAATTCTATCCTTTCTTCTTTTTTTTTATGCTATTTTTAAGTAAGGTAGCTCCAGGTCTGCTTTGACTTTTTTAATAGTTATGATTATTTATTTTTCATACTTAACATTATTAAATTTTATTTTTGTGAATTAATTCTTTTGCAGCCATTTCCTCTGAACACGAATACTTTGTCGCAAAAAAAATAATATTATATTTTGTCGATGTGATGATTTTTAGCATGCATTTAATAGTTTCAGACGGTTAAAGCCAAATAGGGTTTTATAAAATTTTAAAATTCAGTTTAAAAAAAAGGTTCACACTATTCAAAAAAATACAAAAAATAAATTATATTCATCAGCGATAATTTCCGTGATTGGCTGGATTCTTTTTGTGGTCATCGACCCGGTTTCGGACGTTCGCTCATCGTCTGGATGTTTTTGTCAAAACAGTGTGATAACATAGACATGCATAGAAGCAAATTTAGTTGATACACTGGTTTTAAAAAGAGTATACACATGTTGTTTTTCTCTTTTTAAAAGGCTGCTGTACATTGTTCCTTTTAAAAATGGAAACATCCAACATGTGGAGATTTGTAAATTAAATTTCATGGAGATTTACTTTGATACTATCTTACTATTTTATTTTATTTTTTTTAATTGTTCTTTCGAATGTAGAACCAAGCGAAAGAACACTGGTCATCGTGGACTACTGTGGTATAATTAATGATAAAATACGAGCTGAATTATCGTAAGGTAGTATAGATAGATAAATATGTTGTTGAACAATTCATCTATATAAGCATGTTATTTGATAATCACGTATTATACATTTCAGTGTTTAAATTTAAAACCAGTGTATCAACAAATTTGCTCTGTGCAAGACGTATGTTATCACACTCTTTTTGAGATGATGGGCGAACGCGTGAAACTGGTCGATGACCACAAAAAAGAAGCAGCTATCACGGAAAATATCCTGATGCTTTCCAACTCTACGGAACCAACCAAAACAACTAAAATTATACTAATTAAATTCTTAAGGGTAAAGCCCCGGGCTAAGGGCGCTGCACTATTTTTGCGGGATTTTCTCAGTAAACATCATTTTCTGTATAATGTTCATCAAAGTCGATATTGTAATTATATATTTACCAAAAACCTATCACTTTTATTTTGACCTATTTGTGAGTGAAAATTAAATTTAGGAAATAACGGGGGGGGGTCGCTAAGTTAGGGTTCTCCAATAAACTTTTAAAATCAATATTGTTAAAACTTGAAAGAGGCACAGCTTGAAGCCTATATTGTACTAAATTGTTATCGTATTCAAAATTACAATTACACGCAATATTCTAATTAGGGTGCGGCACTAATTTTTTTTATTGTATCATACATTTATTATTTTGAACCAAATCATAATAAGTAAACAAAAAAAATTAACCATATTATAATAAATTCAATTGCTAGTATTATTTATACTAAGAACAAAAGAGATATATATTTTATAAGGACGTGAAGAAATAAAATGCCAAAATATTGTTGGCACTGCCATCTTCTATTGTATTTAATATGACATTATAAACAACAATTATCTTACATAGACAATACTAATTTCTTATACTGCACTTTTATTTACTTTATTTTTTTTTTTCTTTTTATATCCACTTTTGTCTATTCACTATAGTTATTCCTTTTTTTTCTCTTATTTGTGTTAATTCGTTGCAGTTGAATTACTGGGAACTCCAAAATTATTATGGCTATTATATTGATTGGACTGTGTCTCTCTAGATATAAAAGAATTTAAAAAAATAAAAAAACCTTACTTATGGTATGAGTTGATGTTTTTAAACTTATTTCAGAGTTATAGACCATAACATAGATATTATTTTTTTGATTAGTACATTATACTAGGGCAAGGTGAAAAGTTCGCGGCCTAGCCCATAGATGGCACTGCTGCAGATGAAATTACTGTTTTGTTATGTTGGTACACTTGTTGCAAAAGTAAATACCAAATGTGAATTTGATCAGACAAATAGTTTGCTTTTATACGGCTGTTTAAATTAAGCGTGTTGTGTTTTTTGTCGAAATGAATAAACTTGAATATCGTTCCATCATAAAATTCTTCGTTTTAGATGATTTATCGCCAGCAGAATTTTCTCCAAAGTTGGTGGAAGTGTGTATACTATTTTTTTTATTTAATCAAGAAGACATTACAGGGCGTACCTGAGCTCGCGCTCATCCCAGCCCGCAACTATATTCATCCATCGCGATCGACTTTGCTATAAACAGAACTGTTTCTATATATACACAAATCAATAAATAAACGAGAGACGGGCACTCAAAATGCACATAAACGAACATCATAAAGACTAAAGCATCCTAGACGATCAGCAATATAACCTAGTACACACCTACAAACCGCACACAGTCAATAAATACAGTCACACCTTGCACATCCATACAAGACAAGCCTATGGGACCTCTCAGTACTCCATATTCCTGAGAGGTCATCTAAAATTCTATAGGTACCCGATGTAACGCACACAGACCACAGGCAAGCAATAAATTGTGTATAGGGGGTCTACACTTCGTTGTCAAACAGTAAAAAAAAAATGGGGTGCTGAGTTTAAATGTGGTTGTACATTAATGAAGATGATCCACGTGAAGGACGGCCACAAACTGCGACTACCGAAGCAAATATCGAGAAGATATACAATATGGTTCTAGATGAGCGATGATTAAAGGTGTATGAGATAGCAAAGGCTTGTAGGCATCTCAGAAGAAAGGGTACTGCACATTTTACATAAAGAACTCATTATGAGAAAGCTTTGTGGTAGATGGTTGCTCCGCATTTGTAAAATGCTGTTCACAAACAAATGAGGAATCGTGTTTCATTGTCTTCAGCAGTGTTTATTGCCTTTTTAAGAAAAATCCAACCGATTTTCTGCGCCGATTTGTTACGATGGATAAAACGTGGGTTCTTCACTTTACACTTGAGTCAAAATAACAGACCAGGCAGTGGGGTAGAAGCCCGGTGGCTCTGCAAAGACAATTGCATCGACTGGAAAGTTATGGCTACTATGTTTTTTTGGAATTCCAAAGGGTCAAACAATTAATGGGGGAATTCTAGCTAGATGACAAAAATTGGAGAGAAAATGCCTGGAAAATGCAAAAGGAAAAATACTCTTTTACTCGGACAATGCAACCGCCCACAAAGGGGCTTTGACAATGGGAAAATTGAGGGATTTAAAATATGAATTGTTGGAACATCCTCCCTATCCACCATAATTTGGCTTAGAAAACGTTTTGAGTCTAATGAACAGGTGATGGCAGCGATAAATGGATATTTTGAAGATCTTCCAGAATCGCACTTCAGGAATGGAATCCAGTTATTGGAGAAACGTTAAACAAAGTGTATTGAACAAAAGGGAGACTACATAAATGCATTTTTAAAATAAAAAAAAACTCATTTTCACTACTACATTGAGAATTTTTCACCTTGCCCACGTATTACCGATTCTCTTATCTGCATAATATTAATAAGAAATTAATGTTTGGCCAGAATTCCGACTTTGAAGAAAATCGGTGTACCGGAAGTTCGGTTTTACCGGTATTTCGGTGTATATTTCTAGTTATATATGAAATTCGAACTAGATAATACCCATATAAATAAGTAATAAATCAAAAACTAAACGAAAGTGTGTCTATTTCATTCCAAATTATTATTATTGTTATTATTATTATTATTATTATTATTATAATAAGTATATACTATTTTATAAGCGTAGATTATGACTGTGACTTTTGGAAACCAATTTTATTTTGAAATGGTTTTCAAATCGTCATGCCCCAAAATTATAATGAGATCTTTATTACGGCAATGGCTAGAGGAGTTTTTAAAGAAAAAAGAATTATTTGTTTATCTACGTTTCGGATACCATTGCTGCCCTTCTTCCCGTGCTCTTTAGGGAAAGAGAAAAGTGTGTGTTGAGATTGAAAAATTAACAAAAAATTTTTAACCTCGAGAATTCTTTTTTCTTTAAAAATTCCTCTGGCCATTGCCGTATAAACATCGCATTACAATTTTATTTTGATTTTTCACATTTTTCTTTGATCACTATATATTGTTTGTATTTGATGTAATTATGTTATTATTCGTTAACAACCCTGAATGTGATATACATAAACTTATCGAAAAGTTGGCGTTGAAAAAAAAAAAAAAAATGGAGTTTTAATTTCTTTCTGATTGATGACAATACAAAAACAGTGTTGAGATTCTATTCTCAAATGATAAATTTCATTGCTTGGAAAATTATATCGCTGGAAAATACGACACCATTGTGACTTTGAATTTTTTTTTTTTTTTCTATATTTCATAAATCTAAAAACAATGATTAAATAAGATACCTTTTAAAATAATTAAAACAAAGTCAGTATTACGTAGCTGCTGATAGCTGTGTATCGTCCACCAGATAATAAATTGTTTCATTTTACGATATGAGTTGGAATAATTGAAATACATCGTGTAATATCCTTGGTATCTGCCTGCTAACATCTCCCTCCTTCTCAGCTACATAATATCGCCTTAATGGACATAGATCTTCTAAAAATAATTCTGTATGTCATCTGCTTGTTGTCCTTCGTCTTGATGTACACGATTGTAAATTAAACTAGTTTATAACTCATCAATATAAATGGCTTTCAATCCTTCTCGCCTATGGTGTTTGCAATTAGTAAAATTGCTTTTGAATAATGGACGGTAAGTGCAAATTCCATATCTTTCTTATTTAATTTCACAGTTAATTAGTAAAAGTGGTTTGATAATGAAAATATTCTAATAATAAATTATTAAACAATTTAATTACATTAATTATTTTTTTTTAAGACCCTTTCGTCGTCATCTTATGATTGTTAAAGAACTGGCCGTTCTGGAAAAATTAATTAGTGTCCACATTATCTTAAGGAGTCCATTGTAACTACTACTTATTTAGAAAACAGTCATATATATATTTATGTTTTTTTGATCGAGTTTTGGAGCGCAGAAAGTGATTACCGTATAATGCAATCAGAGTTGAAACTGGAATCAAGCCATTTATTCAAAATAATCTGTCATAAGATGACCCTGTCACTCTAACTCTACAAATATGTCTGGCTTGTTCCCATTATTTAGAGATGTCCCCTAAAAATCCAAATGTCCAGTAAGGGTTCCAAAAGATACCTGAGAAAGGTCCGTACCTCTAATGAGCTTCTTAGTCTGCTGACAACCCACTAAGCTCAGCCATAGGGATGAATGCTGTAATACTCTCTCATGTCTGGAAGCATGACGAGACACGTGCCCAAGGATCAAGCCTCAGAGCGTCAGGCTCGAGATCACTGAAGGGGAGAGAGGCATCTAATTTTTGGTCAACCTATCTACAACCTCATTTTGCAAAATCCCAGAGCTGGTACGCATACTAAAAGTACATCCTTAGAGGTTATTATTATTCACAGAAGGGGAGGGCAAACCCTACGCTATCCAAAGCCTTCCAGGGCCCATATAGCTACCCCTAAAGAATAAAAACCACTGGGACTAGAACGAAAATCCAGGCCCAGGTTTAAACCATCTAAGTTTCACCACAGACCGAACAAATCGGACCAAAACCTTAAAAGGACACAGCTTAAGATCCTCTACCGATATCCTATTCCGGCCGAAGGTCCTAAACCTAATCTCCTCACAACCCAAACACTCCGTCATCAGATGCATGGGTGTTTCCTCCTCCGTCTCACAAACTCTACAAAAGAGGTCACGCGTGAGTCCCATTGTATAGAGATCGTCTCTTTAAACCACAATGCCCAGTGAGGAAGCCAACCAGATGCCTGAGGGAGGTCCGTGAAAGACATCGGACCCCGCTACTCAAAGCTCCGTCCGGACCCCCCAGTGAGCATTTTATACTGCCGACAACCCACTGCACTCTCCTTAGAGGTAGAAAGCTTTTCCAGATTTCTACAACATTCTAGTGAAGGAAGACACAAGAACTCTGCGCCTCCAATACAACCTGACTCTCCGAGCTGATTCAGTAACCTTTTAACACTAGCAGGACCGCAACGGTCATTTCTCTAATCGACCTTTGAACTCATAAGATTTATGGAAAAAAATTTTTAATCTTTTCAAGACTTCTTCACTTTTTTTTCATTTCTTGTTCAAGTTTAATATTTTGATAGCGAAGAAAATTTTATTGCAATTTTCACAGCCTCGTGGTACACCTATGAGATGTACCTAGAAGGACGGAAAGAGGTCATTTGGCCGTCCTCAATAAAGTAGGTCACAATCGCTAAGCAATGGGGTGTTTTCTTATCT